>CANYBF010175373.1:0-10488 GCA_948192965.1 Dalechampia spathulata
TAATAACCTTTTTCATTTTGCATTCTTTTAGTGACATTTTGAAAAGCATCAAAAGCATCATCTTTATGAGCTAGGAATGAAACCCAAGTGAACCTAGAATAATCATCAACAATGACAAGAGCATAATGCATACCACCTAAGCTAGCTATCCTAGTTGGACCGAATAAATCCATATGCAATAATTGAAGGAGTTTGATAAAAGTTACCTTATTTTTGGCTTTAAATGAAGATTTTACCTATTTGCCCATTTGACATGCTTCACATACCTTATCCTTAGCAAATTTGATCTTCGGAAGTCCTACCACATATTTGTCCTTCCCGAGATTGCTGATGCTCTCAAAACTAGCATGTCCAAGCCTTCTATGCCATAACTATGAATCTTCACTTACAGAAAGAAGACACTTCATATTTTTATTAGGAATAGAATCTAAATCAATCATGTAAATATTTTCTATTCTTTCTCCTTGAAAGACTAGTTTATTATCACTAATCTTATGCACATAACAACCCTTAGGATCAAACACAACCTTAAATATGCTATCACATAATTGACTAATGCTAAGCAAATTATGAATTAATCCATCAACTAACAAGACTTTATTGAGGGAAAAGTTGGTATTATTACCAATCTTACCAATTCCAACAACTTACCTATACCATTGTCTCCAAAGGTCACATCTCCTCTTGAATATTCTTCAAGGTGGGAGAAGAGACTTGTATTCCAACTCATATGCCTTGAGTATCAATTATTCAAATACCATTTGTTTTCATCAATCTTGGATCTCAAGCATACCTATCAAAACAAATATTTTCACTTCTTCTTAGGTACCCAAATGTATTTGGGTCCTTAGGGGTTAGAAGCATCTATATTATCACTCCAATGCATTTTTCTAATGAAACATCTATTAGTAGCATACCCCTTCCTATTACAATAATGGCATACAACATTTTTAAACCTAGAATAATTATGCACATTTTTCCTTTTAGATACATGAGAATGATTGTGATTATGTGAACAAGAGCATGAATAATGATGCACCTTATTAGCATGCCTATGTGCTCTATGAGTCTTAAGATGAATGTATTTCTTTTTCAAATCATTTGAAGTTTGTTTTGAGGTTGAGGCTTTGACAAAAACTGTTCCCTTACAGGTGTAGGAGGAGTTTTGATTGAATCCAAGACCCTCGTTATTACCACTAAGTTTTTAATGTTTTAAAATAGTATCTATTTTAACCTCACCTTGTTTAAATCTAGATAAATTGTCTTTCAACAAATCCCTTTCCTTTGAAAGTTTATCATTTTCATCTTTCAAAACCTTGTTTTCCTTTTCAAGACTCTCAAGTTTTGTTTTACAAGAATCAAATTCATTTTGCAAAATATTTTTATCCTCAATAGTGCATACATGCTTATTCTTAAGTGATTTGTGCCTTTTAATCAAAAGATCATAATTTTCTAATAATGCTTCTAATGCACTACAATCATCATCATCATTAAGGTCATCATTACTATAATAGGATTGAGATGATGTAGTTACCTCATTCTTTTCCTCATCATTTAGGAGTGCCATGAAGCATAGATTGGTTGCTCCTTCATCATCGGACATCTCCTCATTTGAATCAGTGTCATCATCCCATGTAGCCTTTAATGCCTTCATTTTAAAAGGCTTTGATGGTTTGTTGAGGAGAGGACATTCATTCCCCATGTGACCCGATTTATTGCATTCAAAGCAAACGGCTTGATTCCTCCTCGGATTGTCTCTTCGATTGAAGTCCCTTCTTTGCTCAAATGGCTTCTTGCCATCCCTTTCATTCTTCTTCTTCTTCATAAAGAAGTTCTTGACACGTTTGGAGAGAAGAGCCATTTCATCTTCGAGGTCCCCTTCGCTTATGGAAGAGGAGTCTTCTTATTTTGTAGCTTTGAGTGTAATTCCTCTTCTCTTGTTTTCCTCTACCCCTTGCCTAAGGGTAATCTCATGTGTAAGGAGCTTCCCTAGAAGCATATCCGTAGATAGCACAACCAAATCGTTTGCTTCTTCGATTGATGTCACCCGAGCCTCCCAATCCTTCTTTGGTAACACTCGCAAGATTTTATTGTTGATATCTTCTTTTTGATACATCTTGCCAAGCTTCATCAATCCATTCATGATCACCATGATTCGATTGTACATTTCAGAAATTGACTCATTTGCCTTCATCTTGAATAATTCATATTCATATATCAACAATTGAATCTTCTTATTGTAAACTTGATTAAATCCTTCATGGTGAGTCTCCAAAGCAATCCACACTTGCCTTGCTGTAACATAATGGGATACTCTACCAAATTCTTCACGACTTATGGCACAATAGAGAATGTTCATTGCCTTCTTGTTCTGGAAGTTTACATTCAATTCTTCTATTGTCCAATCGTATCTATCCTTAAGAGAAACAATGCCATCAATTGTGATTGTTAGAGGTGAGTACTCTTTCCTCATCAAGTCTTACAATTCAATTTCGCTGCTATCCAAGAAAACTTCCATTCGATGCTTCTAATACAAATAATCCATTCCATTGAAGTATGGGGGTCTTATGTATGATTGACTCTCAATGGTTGCCATAGGATCTTTAGCTCAAGAGTTTTACTTCTTTTAACAATGAGCATCAAATGCTCTGATACCAAATGAAAATCCCAATGCGAAAGGCAACACGTGCGATTTATAGTGGTTCGACCAAACTCTTGCCTACGTCCACTTTCTCTTAAGTCTCAACTTAGGGTTCCATTAATAATCCAATTAATTTACACAATAGATTCCCAAATAAATCCAATACCCCAATGTTTTCAAGGCTTACACTCTAACCTTTACAATATCAATCCTCATAATCACTCAAATACAATAAAATCCCTAAGGATTAATCACACATCAATCCCATAATTACAAAACCTAATATCTAGGTTGTGGGAATACAACAAAGAGAGCTAAATACATAAATACAATGTAAACTTACTTGAAATAGATGATCAAGGCTCAAAAACAGATGCTCTACAAGTTTTAGCTTGTTAGAATTCAAAGTAGTGAAAATTCTTGTAAAAACTAGCCGTTTGACAAACTTAAAAGTCTGTTTTATAAGTCGCATACGGCCGTACTATTTTCGTACGCCCGTACGGATTCAAAACTATTCGTTAGAAAAAGAGAGGGAAATGTGGTATGGTCGTACCATCACTTGGTACGCCTGTACCAACAAAAGTTTCCTGATAAACCATTTTCCTGCGAGCTCGCGTACAGCCGTACCACCCAATGGTGCGCCCGTACCAAACTTAATAATACGGTACTCACTAGGTACGGCCAACCGTATGGCCGTACCACTCAACTAAACGATTTTGGTACACCCGTACCAACACAAAAATACTATTAAAAATTACAAATAACTTAAATTGACTCACACGTGACTCAAACATCAAAACCTAGGGTCTAACAATATTTACTTAATTAAGTTTTTATAATTAAAACAAAAAAATCAAAAAGAAAGAAAGAGGTAGAGGTGGGAAGGTGAGGAGGAGGTGGAGTTGGAAAAGAATGTGAAATAAAATTGAAAAAATGGTAATTTTACTGTTTGATTCATATTTTTGAAGGGTACAAATGGAAATTCACTTGGCTACAATGATTTCTATGGCTCTTTTAATATATATGAGCTTAAATTTTTATCATTTGGTGACGTGAATATATATAAATATAAATAAAAAAATATATTTAAAGTCAAAAATAAAATTTAAAATTGATTATTTTACTTACATTTTAAAAGAATAAAATTAAAATTTAATTATTTTCAATTATAATAATTTTCTTACCTTATTTTGATATAATAATAATAATAATAATAATGAATTAATAAGTATTCATATTCTATATAAAATATTAATTAAAAATGATTTAATTTAATTTAATATAAAATATATATTAATAACTAATATTAAATATTTATATAAAAAATTTTATCATATTTTCTAACCTATTATCTAATTACCTTAAGCAATCTATTTATATCATTATTAATATAAAGTGTAGTGAAATTTGATAATAATAATTATTATTATTAATATTGAACTATTAATAATTTATTATTTTATATTAAATAAATTAAATTATAAATATTGTTAGACCCAGGATTTGATCCAAGATTTTGATATATGTATTTTGATTTATTGAATTTAAGTTATTTGTAATTTAAAACTATTTTTCTATATATGGTACGAGTATACTATATTTGGTACGGGCATACCATTTGTGTTTGTTGTGTGGTATGGCCATACGGTTGATCGTACCATATCAGATTGACTTTATTGTATTTGGTACGGGCGTATCGATTCTATGTGTTTTGTGGTACGGGCATATGGTTGACCATACCAAGTTGGCTTTGATTTGCTGAGTCTGATACGGTTGTACCAATAGATGGTACGGCCGTACTGTTGCTCTCAAGAAAATTTATGCATCAGTATTTTGAATAGGTACGAGCGTACCAATGTGTGGTACGATCGCACCAAACTTTTGCTTAGTGTTTGAATGTGTATTTTTAAATTGGTATGGGTGTATGGGAATCCGTACGACTGTACGTGACTTTCCAGAAAGGTTTTAAACCCTTTCTAATGGATCTTTTTTGATAACTTACACTTTCTATTCAATTTCTAACGACTAAATTCTTTATGCAAAGATTCTTTTGAGCTGTGAACTTTATTTGCAAGTAAGTTTACTTATTGTATTCTCAATCTTGTATTGTAAACTCTCATTGTACTGTATTCTCACAACCTAAGTATTGGATTTTGTAATCTTGGGTTGGTGTGTGATTAATGCTTGAGCATTATATTGTAATTAAGAGTTTATGAGATTATAATTGATTGTAAAGGTTTAAGTGTGAGCCTGCAAAACACTGGGGTTAGGATTCTTATTGTAGAATCCTTTATTGTAATTGTTTAATTGATTTAATGGAACCCTAACTGGTATACTTAGGAGAAGTGGATATAGGCAAAGAGTTGTGTCAAACCACTATAAGCGTGTGTTGTCAATTTCGCTTGGATTTCATTTGGTATTAGAGAATTTGGTACTCATTGTTGCAAAGAAGTAAAATTCTTGAGCTAAAGATCCTATGGCAACCCAGAGCATTGAGAGCCAATCATACACAAGACCCCCCTTCTTTGATGGTATGGATTATTCATATTGGAAGCATCGCATGGAAGTTTTCTTGGAAAGCGATGTAGTTGATTTGTTTGACTTGATAAAGAATGAGTTTTCTTCACCAATAATCACAGTTGATAGAGTTACCTCTCTTAAGCCAAAGAAAACTTGGACTCAAGAGGAATTTAAGGCGAATGCACAGAATAAGAAGGCAATGAACATGCTTTATTATGCAATTAGCCATAAGGAATATGGACGTGTCTCACATTATGTTACGACTAAGCAGATTTAGGTCACCTTGGAGACTCATCATGAGGGAACCAATCAATTCCGGACCAAGAAAATTTAGTTGTTGACTCATCAATACGAGCTATTCATAATGAAGACCAATTAGAGCATCTAAAAAATGTATAACTGCTTTATTGTGATCACTAATGAATTGATAAAGCTAGGCAAGATGTATCAAAAGGAGGACATCAACAACAAGATCTTACGAGTGCTTCCAAAGAAGGATTAAGATGCAAGAGTGACTTATATTGAAGAAGTGAATGACTTGTTAGTTTTGTCAACTGATATGCTACTAGGCAAACTCCTTACACATGAGATCACTCTTAAATAAGGAGTTGAGAAAGACAAGAGAAGAGGAATTGCACTTAAAGCATCAAAAGAAGAAGATACCTCTCCCACAAGCCATAGGGAGACTAATGATGAAGTTGCTCTTCTCTCCAAATGAGTCAAAACTCTTCTTATGAAGAAGAAGAAGTTCGAGAAAGATGGCAAGAAGCTATTTGATGCAAGGAAGGACAAAAATCAAAGAGATACATTTAGAAGAGGTCCAACCATTTGTTATGAATGCAACAAGCCGAGACATATGAGGAATGAATGTCCATACCTTAACAAGTCATTCAAGAAGAAGGCATCAAAGGCAACATGGGATGATGATAGTGAATCAAATGAGGAAATGTTTGGTGATGAAGGAGCAACAAATTTATGCTTCATGGCATTCATGGACAATGATAAGGAAGAGGTAACCACATCATCTCAATCTTATTATAACAATGATGATTATGATGATGATGATGAATGTGATGTATTAGAACATTTGTTAGAAAAGTATGAACAATTAACTAAGAAACATCAATGATTTAGAAGTAAACATGCATGCATTTTAAAAGAAAAGCTTGAATTACAAAATGAACTTGACTCTTGCAAAACAAAGCTTGAAAATGTTGAAAAGGAAAACAAAGTTTTAAAAGATGAAAATGCTAAGCTTTCAAAAGAAAAGGATTTGTTAAAAGACAATCTTTCAAGGTTTGAACAAGGTAGTGTTAAGATTGATTCTATTTTAAAACACCAAAAACGTAATGCTAATAAAGAAGGTATTGGCTTTAATAAAAACTCTTCCTACACTCTTAAGGGTACAGTTTTTGTTAAAGCTTCCACCTCAACACAAAAACCAAAGGATTTCAAAAAGAAAAATGTTCATTCTAAAACCAATAGAATGCACACCAATAAGGTGCATCATTGTTCATGTTCATGTAATAATGGCCATTCTCATGCATCTAGGAAGAAGTATGTGCATAATTATTCTAGATTTAGGAATGTCACATGTCACTATTGCAATAGAAAGGGACATACTACCAATAGATGTTTCATTAGGAAAATGCATTGGAATGATGATGATATGTATGCCTTTAACCCCAAAGGACCCAAATACATTTGGGTACCTAAAAAGAGATAGATGTATTTGGTTTGATAGGTTTGCTTGAGCTCCAAGATTAGCATCAAAAAATGGTACCTTGATAGTGGATGTTCAAGGTACATGACCGAAAATGTAAGCCTATTCACAAACTTAGAGCATTTTGATGAAGTTAATGTCACCTTTGGAGACAACGCCAAAGGTAAGGTTGTTGGAATTGGTAAGGTTGGTAAGGATTCTAACTTTTCAATTAGCAAAGTTTTGTTAGTAGAGGGTTTAAAACATAACTTGCTTAGTATAAGTCAACTTTATGACAATAGTTACAAAGTTACTTTTGATCCAAAAGGTTGCTTTGTGTATAGGATTAGTGTGATAAGCTAGTTTTTCAAGGAGATAGGATAGAAAATGTTCATGTAATTGATTTGGATTCTATTCCTAATAAAAATATGAAGTTTCTTGTTTCTATAAGTGAGGACTTTTGGCTTTAGGATAAAAGGCTTGGACATGCTAGTGTCGAAAGCATTGGCAATCTTGTGAAGGATGAACTAGTTGTAGGACTTCCGAAGATCAAATTTGCTAAGGACAAACTATGTAAAGCTTGCCAAATGGGAAAATAGGTAAAGTCTTTATTTAAGGTAAAGAACAAGGTAACTTCTTTTAAACCCCTTCAATTACTTCATATGGACTTGTTTGGACCAACTAAGATTGTTAGTTTAGGAGGTATGCATTATACATTTGTCATTATTGATGATTACTCTAGGTTTACTTGGGTTTCTTTTATAGCTCATAAAGATGATGCATTCAATGCTTTTCAATCATTAACTAAGAGAATGCAAAATGAGAAAGGATATTATATTTCTTCAATAAGGAGTGATCATGGAAAAGAATTTCAAAATGAAACTTTTAAATCTTTTTATGATTTACATGGTATTCATCATAACTTTTCATCTCCTAGAACTCCTCAACAAAATGGGGTAGTTGAAAGGAAAAATCAAACTCTTTATGACATGGCATGTACAATGCTTAATGAGTATTAATTACCATCATACTTTTAGGCTGAAGCGGTCAATACCGCTTGTTATGTCACAAATTGAGTTCATTTAAGACCGATTTTGAATAAAAATCCTTATGAGATATGGAATGGTAGAAAATCAAAAATTTTGTACTTTAGAGTATTCGGTTACAAGTGTTATATTTTAAACACCAAGAATAACCTTGGGAAATTTGATTCCAAAATTGATGAGAGTTTATTCTTAGAATATGCAACATCTAGTAAGTCATATAGGGTGTTTAATAAATGTTCTTTGGTTGTAGAGGAATCCATGTATATTATTTTTGATGAGATTAACTCCCTTGGTCCAAGAAAGGACATTGTTGATGAGGATGTAGGAATTCTTTTGGAACAAGGAGAAGGAAAAGAGAATCAGCAAGAAGATATTCCAATGAATGTTGAAAAGGAAGAAGTAAATGACCTTCCTCCTCACCTTGCTACAACCCAAATTGAGCATGATCTACCAAAAGAGTGGCAATTTCTTAAGGGACACTCCAAGAAGCAAATCATAGGTGAAACATCCAAAGGGGTAACTACTCGTTCTAAATTGAAAGACATACATAATAATCTTGTATTCATTTCTCAAATAGAACCAAATAATGTTAATGATGCCTTAAATGATGAAAGTTTGGGTTTAGCTATGCAAGATGAATTGAATCAGTTTGATAGGAATAATGTATGGACTTTAGTACCTAAGCCTAGGAATGCATCTGTTATAGGAACTAGTTGTAGGACTTTAGTCCTAAGAAGTAATTTCTTAATTGACAATGGTTTTGAAAAAGGTAAAGCAGATACAATACTCTTTATTAAGCATTACAAACATGATATTTTGTTTGTTCAAATATACATGGATGATATTATATTTGGTGCTACTAAAGAAGATTTGTGCAAAGAATTTTTCAAGTGTATGCAGGAAGAATTCGAAATGAGCATGATGGGAGAATTAAAGTACTTCTTAGTACTTCAAGTCAAACAATGTGAAGATGGAATCTTCATCAACCAACTCAAATACACTCAAGAGATGTTGAAGAAATTTGGATTGGAAGATGCTAAAGCTAGCAAGACTCTCATGAGCACTACCACAAAACTTTCTTTAGATGAAAGTGGCAAATATGTAGATCAAAAGAATTATAGAGGTATGATAGGTAGTTTGCTCTATCTAACTACTTCTAAGCCAGATATAATGTTTGATGTGTGTATATAGGTAGTTTGCTCTATCTAACTGCTTCTAAGCCAGATATAATGTTTGATGTGTGTATGTATGCTAGATTTGAATCATCTCCTAGGGAATCTCATTTGAGTCCTGTGAAAATGATTTTCAAGTACTTGATTGGAATAATGCATTATGGATTGTGGTATGCTAAGAATGATTCTTTTGACTTGACTACCTTTTCTGATGTTGATTTTGTTGGAAATATGTTAGATAGGAAAAGTACTTCAGGTACTTGTCATTTCTTAGGAACTTGTTTAGTTTCTTGGTTTATCAAGAAATAGAATTATGTGTCATTATCCACTACTGAAGCTGAGTATATTTCTGCCAGTTGTTGTTATGCTCAAGTGCTATGGATTCAACAACAATTAAGAGATTATAATATTTTTATGCCTTGTACTTCTATTAAATGTGATAACACTAGTGTAATAAACTTATCTAAGAATCCTATTCAACACTCTAGGACTAAGCACATTGATATTAGACATCATTTCATGCGTGATAATGTGCAAAAAGGGAAGGTTGTATTAGAATTTATTGATATAACTCACCAATTAATCGATATTTTTCATGAAACTCCTTAGTGAAGAATGTTTAAACTTTACCAAAAATGAGTTAGAGATGATAGATGGATCATTTTTGAAGTAGGAATGCTTGATGGACTTTAAGAAGTTTGAGAAATCTTTCCAAAACTCTTCAAAATTTTTTATTTTTTTAGCCTTGTACGACCGTAGGTCCTTTGGTATGCTCGTATAATTTCTACAAAAAAATTTCTCGATATTCGATACGGTCGTGCATGTTCAAGTACGCCCGTACGGTTTTAAACCTTTAAATTTCATTTTTTCAACAAATGGTTGGTATGTACAAGGATTTCGTACACTCATACCACTTAAGTTTTTAAAACTTAAAATTTTGGTTAAAGCTCTCTTATGGCTGTACGTCCCCAGTGATACGCCTATATGCGATAGAGGATTTTCAAAATTTTTAGGCATTTTTGAGCTGTACGGTCCTACGCCTTTCTGGTACTCCCGTACACGACTCAAAACCTTAATTTAAACGTAATTTTCTCATAGCTGCTAGTTACTTTTTTTGATTTCTCTCCGATTTCTCTCTCAAATCTCTACCAAATTCATTCAAATCAGTCCCAAATCATTCAGAATTCATTTACCCATACTCCTACTTTTGATTTTTTGTCACACCCAGCCCATACCCAGGCAGACATGCTCCCACGCCACAAGCAACGACCCCCAAGAGGAGACCAGTACCTGTGACGTCAGGGATACATCGTATAGACGTCGTATAGGGACACGTTCTAAGCCTAATGGTGGTTGTGCTGCGGAAACACGTGATAAGCGTACATAAACCCGGGATCCTTCCCATAC
>CANYBF010175411.1:0-22384 GCA_948192965.1 Dalechampia spathulata
GAATAAAAATCCTAACTTATTTACCCTTAAAAAGATAAGGCTCACCTTTTTATTTCTCTTTATTTTATTTTATTTATTCTTATTATTATTTTACTTGTAAGCTAAGGAGGGTCCAATAAAATTTAGACATTTGGCAAACCCATATTACTTCCTTACATCATCTTCTTTCCTCTCCTTCATATCTATTATGACATCATTCTTATATAATATTACACTTACCACTCATTTAATATATCATGAACTTAAGTCCTACATAATTTTCATTTTTGATGATAACCTTAACTTTTCATGTAATCCCTCTTATATCCTAGCTTACCATTTAACATATCATTGCTTCTAACTTTACTTTAACTTATACTTGTCACCTTAAACTATACTTTATCATAGAAGAACATGTTAAACATGCCAAGGCATCACTTTTTACACACAAATTCTATCATAGAGCTTCATCTAGGGCATTCAACAAAAGCATACCCGATTTGCATCTTTAGTGTATATTCAATACTTTAATTATATTTTCACTTTATTTTCATTTCTTTCTATATAAATTCCATATCATATGGAATTTCCTTGATCTATAAGACATTTCATTTCACATTCATCATGTCAAAGCATGCATGTATCATATATCATTCATGCATTTCATGCACAAATCAATTATTCATTGTGACGTATGCATAAAATGCATATGCACAGGGATGCTGTGTATATGGATGTGACAGTGGTATATGATATAAGATTTATATGTAAGGTGGCATATGACATGGCATATATTATGGCAAATATAATAGCAAAGTAAACCATCCACATAAAATAAAACTTTAAGAATAATGGTTGGTGAAAGGGATAGGACAGATGGGGGGATATATAGGAGATGTAAAAATAATATAACTTGGGAAAAGAACATAATAAAATAATGTTATTCTATTATATAGGGGTCTTCATTTTTACATAAATTCCAAGATGTATAGCAAAATCTCCTCCACTTCAAGAATCCATCCTCGAGTAGCACGAGACTTAATGCATGGATATGGAAAGTACAAAAAAGGAGAGTTTCTAAAAAAGGAAAGTATGCCAAATATGGAAAATGCACCAAATATGGAAAGTGCTAACTATGAAAATAATACCAAATATGGAAATAAAGCTAAACATGGTAAGAAAGCTAAACATGGTAGTAAGGCTAAATATGGCAGTAAGGCTAAACATGACAGTAAAGCTAAATATAACAATAAAGCTAAATATAACATTATGCTAAACATAGCAGTAAAGCTAAATATGATAATAAAGCTAAACATGGCAGTAAAGATAAATACCATAATTTGAAGATTTTAAGATCCTTTTGCAAAATCACTTAGAATGGATTCAACATCCAATCAAGGTTTGTGATAGCAATAAACACAAAATCAATTAAAAATGACATTTTAATTGAAAAATAAGCAACATACATTGATTTGATAGCAAAATCAATAAGTTTAGATCATGAAAATCATAATTGAGGATCCTCATATCATTAACATCAATTAGGGTTTGGATCAAACACTCAATTGAATCCAATCATGTCAAATAAAAGCAATCAAGTTAAAATAGCATTTAACTTAAATAAAATTCAATTTTAAAGCTAAAATTAAATGAAACATGATGAAATAATATGTTTAAATCATTGTGAGGCCACAAACATCATTAAAAACATTATTGAAATTAAAAATTACGTTGAAATATGAGTGAAAAAATGAATTTTGGCCAATCCAAGTTATGATATGCATCACACTTCACTGATATGCATTGTGTTTCATGTATATGTGTCACGCTTCAGTGAAAAATATGCATCACACTTCATGTTTGAATAGGTAATATGCATCGCATATAATGGTATATATGGCATATGTCATATTCGATGAATGAAAAATAGCAAAAATATGAATAAAAATGTCATGTATTCAATTATTATAGGTCATTTAGAGTATTGGAAACCCTAAATAACACTATAATCATTCAGTTTAGCAACCAAAAACATGAATTAAAGTATGAAATTGAAAAGAAAAGAAGGAAAGAGACCTACCAAAGCTAGCAAAATCTTCTCCCAATCCAAAATGCTTAGGGATTTTAGCTAGAATGGACAGAGTACAAGCCCTCCATAAGTCACTTGAAAATGTTTAAGTCCATCTACTACTTCCATATTCCAGCAACTAAAAGACCTAAGCTTAATAAAAGATCTTCAGAAGGTATTCCTTTAGGATATGCCACTAAATCAAAAGGTTATTGAATTTTGGATTTATAAGCAAAGAAGATTGTAATCAATAAAAATAATATATTATGAAGATAAGATGTATTAGGATTTTGAAAAGGAGAAACCTTTTACATAAGAAATTATCTTAGATCAAGAAATTGAAATAACTTCACCAATTATGTTGCCTTAATTCACCATGGATTATACAACTGATGGAGAAATTATAAAGGTTAAACCTTCTTTTGAAGTTTATGAAAGATACAATTATGTGTTTGCAAAACTTGTCTCCTTTGCTAAAGTAGTAAAAATTCAAAAATGGGTTCAAGTTATGAAAGATGAAATCACCACGATAAAGAATAATCAAATTTAGAAGCTAAAAGAATTGCCAGAAGATAAGAAGGCAATTGGACTAAAGTGGATCTATCAAATGAAATTCAAGCTAGATAGTTCAATTCATAAGCATAGAGCAAGGTTAGTTATTAAAGGTTATACTTAAGTTCCAAGGGTTGATTTAGTGATACTTTTACCTTTATAGCCAAACATGTTACGATTAAGTTATTACTTGTTATTGTTGGATAAAAAGCTTGGCCAGTCCATCATAAGGATGTGAAATTGACATTCTTAAATGGAGAACTTCAAAAGGAGATTTACATTGAACAGCTAGAAGATTTTAAAGTTTCATCTAAGGAAGGTATGATATAGAGGCTCAAAAAGGTACTCCATGGACTTAAACAAGTCTCAAGAACTTAGTATAAAAAAATTGATTCCCACTTAATCAATTCTAAATTACTAAGGAGGGAAAATGAAGCCACACTCTATCTAAAGGAGAATCAAGGTGATGTTAAGCTTCTAATTTCAGTTTATGTGGATGACATATTGGTTATAGGCTTAAATTTAACATAAATCCTTGATTTTAAACTTAAAACGCTGTAAAAATTTAATTTAGGGCTCATGAATTATTAATTTATGTCTAATTTAAGGCTCATGAATTATTTTCTTAGAATGGAGATAATTCAGATCAAGAAAGAAATTTTTATATGTCAATCCACATATACAAGAGACTTATTGAAAAAAAGTTCAAATTAAAAGGTTGCAAAAAAGCTCCAACTCCATTGATTATCAATTAGAGACTATCAAAGAATTTAGGTTTTAAATTAGAGGATTCAAAAATTTATAAGAGCATAGTTAAAAGTCTTCTTTACTTAACTATTATTAGAGTTGATATAATATTTACTGCTAGCTACTTGTCTTAATTCATGGCAACACCAACTCATGTCCATCTTGCTACTTCAAAAAGGGTATTGAAATATCTTAAAGGGAAAACTAATGAAGGAACTATGTTTGCTCAAGGGAAGGATGTTGTTCTAAAAAGGTAGATGGATAGTGATTGAGCAGGATGTGTTGATGATATGAGAAGCAATTTTGGTTTTTGTTCCATTAGATTATGTATTGTATGTTGGAATACTAAAAAATAGTAGGTAGTAGCTCAATCTTTTATAGAAGCTGAGTATATTGCATTTGTAGCAACAACAAATCATATGTTTTAGGTTCATAAGATTTTAAAGGATATTGGCATGAAGTAGGAAGGTGCAACTATGATTTATTATGATAATAAATATGTTATTACCATAGCAAAAAATCTAGATCTTTATAGGAGGACCAAACATATCAACATCAAGTTCCATGTTGTACACAATACTAAGAAAAATGGAGTAATTAAGCTTATTTTCTACAATTTTAAAATTTAGTTGGTTAATTTGCTCACCAAGCCATTACTAAAAGTTAGGCTTAAAGTTCTTAAAAGAATGTTTGGAATTTCATTTAGCAAATTTAAGATGGATTATGTTAGGAATGGTAAAATTGCAAATCAAACTTAAAGGACTAAAGTGATATTTTGTTGTCAGCAAAAGCATCGGTAAAAGCTTTAAGGATTCACTATAATTATTTAAATCCATCATTTGCCTTTACTTTATATAAAATGTATAGTTTTGTAAGAAAATTGTTTGTTAGAAGTCTATGTTATTGCTGGTGGAAGAAATTTAATGCAATCTATATTCAAGAGAAAAATCACATTTGAACAAAGAAAGCTTCACATAACATCTCGTTCACATCAGCAAAATACAAAGTTTTTAACTTACACAAAAATATGCAATAAAGAAAAGGTACAGGAGTGTCAAATATTCTTACCAAACCTCACCTGCCAAACTACTCCCACTAACATAACTTTCATGAAAAACAAGTGTCACATGATTACATTTAACTTAACCATAACTAGAAATCTTTAAATACTTAGAAAAGAAAAGAAATTTAAGATGCAATTTCAGTTTTCCCAACATACTCCTCCTTGAAATTGCCACTTGAAACTCCTAAATGCTTCTTCAAGAAATTAATTCTAGTTCCCGTCAATGGTTTAATAAGTAAATTAGCTTGCTGAAATTCTGATGCATAATGCATGAGCTTGATCAGACCTCCTTTTTCTGCCTCCCTAACAGCATGATATTTCACATTTATATGCTTTGTTCTTCCATGCTGAACAGGATTTTCAGTAATTGCAATAGCAGACTTACTATCACACATGATAACAGTTGTTGGTTCTTGAATTTATCCAAAATCTTCAAGCATCTTTCTAAGCCAAATAGCATGATTTGTTGCTGCTGAAAGTGAAACATATTCTATTTCTGTAGAAGATTGTGCCATAACTTGTTTTTTTTTTGAATTCCAGCAAACAGCCCCTATTCCAACAGAAAAAATAAATCCAGAAGTACTTTTCATGTCATCGATGTTGCCTGCCCAATCACTGTCTGTATAACCTTTTAGAATGATAGGCACTCCTTTCTCAAATAAAATTCCATCCGCTAAGGTTCCTTTCAGATACTTCAGAACCCTTCTTGCTGCTCCTAAATGTACATTGCTGGGAGATGACATAAAACGTGATAGATAACTGGCTAGAAACATCAAGTCAATCCTGGTTGCAGTCAAATAAAGCAGACTACCTATAATGCTGTGAAAAATAGAAGGATCTTCAAGCTTAACTCCAGAATTTTTAGACTGTTTTTCATTAACAACAAGTGGAGTCAAAACCTCTTTACAAGATTCAAGCTTGAATTTCTTCACCAAATCTGCTGCATATTTCTTTTGGCTAATGAAAAAACCAGTTTCATATTGATGGATTTCAATCCCCAGAAAATAGTTCATGAGTCCCAGGTCTGACATCTCAAAAATGCTCTTCATTTGGTTCTTAAAAATAGAAATTTAAGCTGCATTTTTTCCAGTTACCAACAAGTCATCAACATATATTGAGACCAATAACTGAACATCTTCTCCATTTTGCTTCAAGTACAAGGTTGTCTCATTCTTGCTCCTCCTAAATCCATGTTGGATTAAGTGAGAGTCAATTTTATCATACCAAGCCCTTAGTGCCTGTTTAAGGCCATATAGAGCTTTATACAACCTATACACCTTGTTTCCTCCTTGAACTTCAAAGCCTTCTGGCTATTGGACATATATTTCTTCCTGCAAGTCACCATTTAAGAAGGCTGATTTAACATCTAAATAAAAAACTTGCCAATCATTTTGAGCAACAACAGCCAATAGAAGTGTGATTGTGTCATGCCTCACAACTAGAGCAAAAGTATCCCCAAAGTCAATTCCAGGGACCTATGCATATCCCTTAACTACCAGCCTCACTTTATACTTGAAAATTGAACCATCCGGGTTAAATTTGGTTCTGAATATCCACTTAACACTAATTACATGCTTATCTTTTAGTAACTCAATGAGTTGCCAAGTCTGATTTTTTTCGATCATGCCAATTTCAGACTTCATTGCTTCAATCCATTCTGGAGCTCTAGAAGCTTCTTCGAATGAAATTGGTTTAGAAGAAACATAATTAAATCTTTCATAAATATCCCTCAAAGACCTGGTTTTGATAACTTCTTCATCTGCAGTATTTTGTACCGTGAATTCAGTACCATGTATTAACTATGGAGACTCATCTACTTTAGAAGATAGAGCAGGCATTATTTTTTGGACCTTCTGGTGTTTAAAATCTCAAAATGATTCTTCATCAACCTCAATATCTTGACTTACAATCACCTTTTTAGTTTACAAGTCAAATATTTGATAGCCTTTAGTTCCTGTTGCATACCCAATTAAAAGTCCTTTTCCAGCTCTCTCATCAAGTTTCCCTCGTTTGACAGAAGGAATTAAATAAAAATATATAGAGCCAAAAATTCTAAAATGACTTGCAGAAGGTTTATGATTTGACTAAGCTTCAAATGGAGTTTGGTTTTCAACAACCTTAGTCGCAGTCCGGTTGAGTAAATAAACAGCAGTAAAAACTACTTCTGCCCATAATTCTTTAGGTAGCTGCTTTTTGAACAATAAGCACCTAGCCATCTCTATTATAGTGTGGTTCTTCTTCTCGGATACGCCATTCTACTGCGAAGAATAGACTGCTGTCAACTTATGAATAATTCCAACTCTTCTGCATAATACATTGAATTCAGTTGATGTATATTCACCATCGTTGTCCGTCCGAAGCACCTTGATGGAATTCCCACATTGATTTTTAACAAGAGCTTTGAAGGATTTGAAAATAGTGAATACCTCTGATTTATTTTTGAGAAAATACACCCAATAAAACCTTGTAAAATCATCAATAAACAAGGCAAAATACTTGCTTTTGTTAAGTGATGCAAT
Source organism: Dalechampia spathulata (assembly GCA_948192965.1). Taxonomy (NCBI): domain Eukaryota; kingdom Viridiplantae; phylum Streptophyta; class Magnoliopsida; order Malpighiales; family Euphorbiaceae; genus Dalechampia; species Dalechampia spathulata. The sequence goes on from CANYBF010175411.1 coordinate 6,929, forward strand.
CTGCATAGGTCCACATATGTCTGAGTGGATTATTTCAAGCTTCTTTGTAGCTCTTTGAACTCCTCCCTTTGGAAAAGGTAGTCTAATCTACTTGCCTAACTTATAGCTTTCACATAAGTACATCTCATCAGTAATGTTAGGCATATCCAAACACATTTTTGATGCAGCCATTGACTTCAAAGTTCTAAAATTTGAATGCCCAAACCTTTTATGCCAAATGATGCTTACATCTTCTGCAACATTACAAGTATGTTCTTTTACATAATCAAATTCTAAATAGAAACTTTTTCCTAAAATTTTGACCGTAGCAATTTCTTTTCCATGACAATCAACTATAGTGCAAGTGTCTCCTTTGAAGAAAACACTATAACCATTTTTTAACATCTAAAGGACACTTAATAAATTTTTATCAAGATCAGGAATGTAAAGAACATCACAAATGGCTTTTGTACCTTGCTTGATATTAACCAACACATCACCTTTCCAACTGCTGTCACAATCACTCCATTTCCCATTCTTACTTTAGCGGTAATTGAAGAGTCCATATGAGTGAAAATGGTAGGATCTATGGACATATGACACGTACATCCATTGTCGATCAACCAAACTATTTTATGTGATTGAGTTTCTTTATGCAATGCCATAAACAAACTTTTATCTTCAAGTTTCTGGCTTTCTTCAGTCAAGTTTGCTTATTGATCAACTGTCTGTCCATGTTTCTTCCTGATTCTGTAGTATTTTTGAGTATGTCTAGGGTTTTTACAAAAATTGCAGAAAAACCTTGGTTTATTTTTGTACCTACAATCTTTTTCAAGGTGGTTAGTTCTCTTGCAGTAAGAGCAAGGTGTAAAAATAGCTCTTTTCTCTTTAATAACATCAATTTGCAGCTTTTCTTTTGAGTATCGAGTGAATTTCTTCTTTCCTGGTTGGAAAACAAGAGCAGCTTTATCATGGACTGCAAAAGCACCTTCAACAACTTCATCATTTCTCATGGAGAACCTTTGTTCTTGAGCATGAAGCTTGCTAGTTAGTTCTGTCACAGTCAACTTCTCAATATCACTAGATTCTTCAATAGCTGAAATTTTAGCCTCAAACTTTTGAGGAACACTAACCATTATCTTTTCCACCACTCTTTGATCTTTGATAGTTTCTCCATGTAACCACATTTGATTAACGAGATCCATCAGTCTACCAATATAATCTTTCACTTGTTCATCCTCTTTCATCCTAGAGAGTTCAAACTCTCTTTTGAGGGTTAAAAGTTTAATTGCATTGACTTTGTTGGTTCCTTCGAAGTTATCCTTAAGCCAGTCCCAAATAGCTTTAGGTGACTCTAAATCCTATCACTGAGGTGAAGACATGATCAGCCAATGCAGAATGTAGACTAGTAATTGCCTTATCCTTTTTAAGAAGTTGTGCTTCATAATTCTGCAACTGCGCAACTGTTGGGTTTGGCCTGAGTGCTGGAGGATCTTCATCAGTTTCAACTACCTTCCAGAGACCCATTGACCTTAGATGAAATTTCATCTTAACAGCCCAAATATGGTAATGATTACCATCAAAGAAAGGAGCTGTTAAGGTAGAAGAAGTTGTAGTAGTTGAAGCCATAAAAAACAGCCACAGTCCCGAAGGATGTAAAGCTCTGATACCACTGTTATTGCTAGTGGAAGAAATTTAATGCAATCTATATTCAAGAGAAAAATCACATTTGAACAAAGAAAGCTTCACATAACATCTCATTCACATTAGCAAAATACAAAGTTTTTAACTTACATAAAAATATGTAATAAAGAAAAGGTACAGGAGTGTCAAATATTCTTACCAAACCTCACCTGCCAAACTACTCCCACTAACATAACTTTCATGAAAAACAAGTGTCACATGATTACATTTAACTTAACCATAACTAGAAATCTTCAAATACTTAGAAAAGAAAAGAAATTTAAGATGCAATTTCAGTTTTCCAACGGTCTACACATTATACTTTGATCGATGTTAAAAGGTGAATGTATGAATGTTTAGAGCTAGAAGCTGGTATTGTATATACACTGAGTAGCGCTCTTACTGCTTCTTTTCTAATGAAACCATTGAGTTGCTGTAAATTAATCCGATCTCTTGTTGCTTTATCATTTGAAAGTGGTCAAATATTGCTCTTCGTTCTCTTGGTAAATTCTCTCCCATCATGGAAACTAATGTGCTAATTGTTTTTAACCTTTATGGTATTGCCAAATCGTCAAACTGCATTGTTACTTCACCATTCACTCCTTTAATCAGTGAAAAAGTTCCTGTTTTAGTGTCATTTCGAGATCACGAGTTATCAATTTCTCCATTTAGCCATGGTCCAGTGCTGGACTTCCCTTTATTGTTTAGGTTCTCTTTCTTGTGTTCTTCATGATGTGATTACTTGTTTGCTACTTAATATGTCCAATTAAACTTAATTCATCAATAATCTGTCAAATCATCTCTACTATTGATGAATGTAAACAACTAGTCTAGTCAATACCTGGAACAATATTGTGAGGCCGTACAGCAGACCAAAGACGCCAATCTTGCTAGCTACAGCATCTTCTCCCCTTTGCTGTTGCCAACACCTGCTCTTCCTTTCTAGCTTTGATCTTGATTTTATGTAATCCTTCAATATCTTGTATAAATACCCTATTATTTCAGGAAAGAAAAAGCTCTTCGGCATTTTCTTTCTACTAAAGAACAAACAATGACCCTCTCAAGATTCCTATATTCTTTTTCTTCAAAAAAAAAAAAGATCCACAAAGATAAACCCAAGAACTTTTCTTTGTTAATATGAACGTAATTCATTTATATTAGCTAGTCAGTAGTCAAACCTGAAGGGCGATGTACGATGGCCATCAAAACGAGTGGAAAAATGATTATTTATTAGCTTGTTGGTTGCGTCTTATATAATATAGATATATACACACATACTCTTACTTTTCTTGGTTATTGTTTTATGGAGTTGCAGTCACGTAGAAATTATTTGTCGGCGAAGCAAGCTCGTATCTTGGAATATATATAATAAGTCAAATCAAAGAACTCGTTCTTTAAGCTACAAGAATATGATCGTAGCTAACATTTGATGCCGTTGGAAGACTTTTGCTTTCAGTTTCATCAGGGGATTATCGACTGCTTATCTTCTTCTCAGGGTTGACTGTTTTCGAGGTAATCTTCTCTTCTATCTTCTTTCCAGTTCTCAGATTCGTATGGCTGTAGAGAGTTGCAGGAAAAACAAAAATACTACCCGTAAAGGTTCTGTTTCTGTGTGAAAAAATGCTAGAAGAAAGGAATCTGAGGCTGGTCTGATTAAAGTAGGAATCTCTTGCCAGTTTCATGCTTGCAACTTCAATTCTGATTACAACAATCGTAAGGAAATTGAATTCTCCTCTTTTGGAACTTTGACTAATATACCATCAAATTTGCAAGTTAGAATATTTCGGCCGTCAGATCAAACCACAACAACAATTCTAACATTTGTTAATTAGTTGCAAGTTTAATTGGTCTTTTCAGCCCACACCTAATCATCGTTGAATAACATGAAAACTGTTATTTTATAATATTTCAAAAAATATGCGTTTGCATTGATGAAAACTTGTGGGTTTTACAGGTTTATAATAATAGCACAAGGGCTTCCACGTAGAAATGGAAAATTCAGGTTTCAGTTTGAAGAAGCTTTCAGCGATTATGGCTGTATGTTTCATCGCCTTGCCGGTTGTGTTCTTGATCTCCGTCATACATCAACACTCCACCTTTGATGTCACTCAAAATGTCGCCGCTGAAGCTCTCGTCCTTCAAGAAAAAGCCACAAATCTTTCAAGAATTTCGCCTATCAGTGTTGGTAAGACATGATCATTGTCTGTATAGTATTATTTCTGTTCTTTGCACACCTTGTAATGGTTCATTTGTTCTTGCTTCCCAATTTCTAGATGCAGGAGATAATTCTGATAGATTGCTTGGGGGGATCCTGGCTTCAGGATTTGATTCGGACTCCTGCATAAGCAGGTATCAGTCCATCTTATATCGGAAAAAATCACCTCACAAGCCTTCTTCCTATCTTATTTCCAAGCTGCGAAAGTATGAAAAACGCCATAGACGTTGCGGACCTGGTACCAAATCCTACAATAAAGCTGTGGAAACACTGGGTTCCAGCCAACGGGATAATACTACAGGGTGTAAATACATCGTCTGGTTGCCCTCTAATGGCCTTGGAAACAGGATTGTTAGCATGGCTTCCGCATTTCTATATTCCCTCCTCACTAATAGAGTTCTGCTTGTTCATCACGGAACTGATATGGCTGATCTTTTCTGTGAACCGTTTCCAAAGACTTCATGGTTTCTACCTACAGATTTTCCTCTGAAAGATCGGTTCGATAGTCCTCAAATGAGAGATATTTATAGCTATGGAAGCCTTCTAAAGAATAACAACGGGACCACATCAACCCTGGAGCCACCGGCATTCCTGCTTCTTTATCTAGCTTACAATTATGATGATCCTGACAAGCTCTTTTACCTGGATCAGAATCAAGATTTCCTTCGAAAAGTTCCTTGGTTAATCCTGAGATCAGACCAGTATTTCGTTCCATATCTTTTCTTGCTCCCGTTTTTCAGAAAGGAGCTTGGCAGACTATTTCCTGACAAAGAGACTGTTTTTCATCACTTGAGTAGATATCTTTTCCACCCTTCAAATCAAGCTTGGGGACTAATCTCCAGGTTTTATCAATCTTACCTGGCAAGAGCAGATCAAATAATTGGCCTCCAAGTTAGACTATTTGATCCTAAAGCAAGTCCAAGCCATCTAGTCATGAAGCAAATCCTATCCTGTAGTGAAAAGGAAAACCTGCTACCCCAACTTGATGATCAAAAACCTGCGGCCTCTCCGTCAAAAAACCAGACGGTAAAAGCTATTATAGTAACATCATTACATTCAGTATACTACGAGAATTTGAAGAACATGTACTGGACGAAACCAACTGCTAACGGGGAGGCAATTGGAGTTTTCCAGCCAAGCAATGAAGAATATCAGCATTTCGGTGATAACATGCATAATATAAAGGCATGGGCTGAAATGAATATTCTGAGCTTAAGTGATGTGTTGGTGACTAGTTCCTGGTCTACTTTTGGGTATGTGGCTCAAGGCTTAGGAGGTCTGAAACCATGGATTCTGTTCATGCCTGACAACCACACTAGCCCTGATCCGCCTTGTCAGAGAGTCATGTCCATGGAGCCATGCTTCCATTATCCTCCAAGCTATGACAGAATTAAAAATGCCATAGTTGATAATGTTGATCTCGGTTTACATGTCAGGCATTGTGAAGATGTGAGCTGGGGAGTGAAGATGGTGAATGGCAGATCCTGACAGGCCAGACCAAAAAATATTTTTGAAAACAAAGAAAAAGACATGGACAGTAACGTTGTGAATTTCTTTATCCTCTGTTCAATTCATTGTCAGTCTTGGAATTGATCCAAGAATTTCTCCCCTTTCAGTTTGTATAATCATTTTTTAGTCCATCAAATAGAAAAACAAATTGATTAAAATTTTTAATATTTCAAACTATAAATCTTTAATTAAAATATTATAAATCTTTAATTAAATCTTTAATTAATTCAAATATTGGAATAGAATTGTATTTCTCGTTCAATCATAAATAATAATGATTAATGATTTCATTAATTAATAAATAATTTTCTTCCATTGAATGTCATTGGGCTATTATTTTATTTCAGACAGGTGAAGATGAAAGCCATGTTACTGTCGGTTTTGGATTAGGATATGGATTGCATACAATTATGGTAAGTTTGATTCCTCCATAACCCATTTACTTTCTGCATCTTATTGGTTCAAAGGCACCGTCTTTATTGGTTTTCTTCTGTCCTTTCCCCATTCTTGAGCTAGCGCTATACCTCTTTGAAGATCAAAGACAACCCATTTCTTGATTATGTTTTTATTTTCTTCAGATATGGTTTATGGGATTCTCAAAGATTTTGAGATGTAAAAACGGTGTTCTTGTTCTTTAGTTTATAGTTCTTATATTCACAGCCATGGTCGAGAAGAACATTACTGGGATCGGCGGTAAGGATTCTCCTTTCGCACTTTACGATATTGAGTTACATCTTCAGCAATAGGTACATCTTTTCTACCATACATATGTTGTCGTACGATATACTGATTTTCTTGGCATTAATGTATTTAACTTAAATTTTTAATTATTGCAGGTAGCCACATATAATATCATGGAAATCTTTCAAGTCGCCAAGGAAAGTATAAGATTCACTTCCAGGAGATTCACAACAGTTTTAGTTGTGTGTTTCATAGCATTTCCAGTGTTATTCATGGTCACAATGATATCTAGAAACTCAAAATTTGATTTAAGCTCAGTCCTCGCCGCAACTTTTCAAAATGCTACAGCATTTGGTGTGGGTAAGAACATTTGCTTAACCACAACTTAGTTTTCAGTTAGTTCTGATTCATGTTACTTGTCAGGGCACTTCGTTCATTAGATTTCATTGTTATAAACGAACAAATGATTTGGAATTGTTAGCCTGAATATGGAATATCATTTTATGCATACGCTTATTTGCAGATACTAGAAATGATTCTGCTCAACCCGCCAGCGCACCAAATGACCAACTGCCTATTGGCAGTCCGGTTTACATCTTTGGTAAAGGATCAGGTACGAGAAACTCAAATATCATGGATTTTTCTCATAAAGCTGTAGTAGAATGATTAAGTGGCATGCTTTTTGTTATTTATGGAATTGAGAGTTATTCCCAACATTTTCAGATTCAGAATATAATTAATCTCAATCTACGTGCAGATCTATTAGCGATTGCTTTATGGAACTTTAGCTCCCCAATTCAACCAAGTATCGGATTTAACTACTGAATCCTTTATATTAGAGAATGAGCAAACCATTTTGTAGTCACTAAACTACAGATATTTGTGTTATATGATCTTCTGATAAAACATTAGTTTGATAGCTACTGGCTGACCATTCTCCATTACTAGGTTGAGATTTTTTTTTTTTTTTCTTTTGCATGATTTTGCAGAACCAGAACATGAGTCCTCTCAACCTACAAGCATGCTTGATGACAACCAACCCAACAGAACGCTAGATCCAAAATTTGATGGAGGATCAGGTTCATGAACTGAATCCATTTATGTTAACAAATAATGGAGTTAGTTTTAGTTTCATTACTCCACAACAGAACATGCATCGAATTGGAGGCTACTCATTGTATGCTAATCTGTGCTTTTCCCTCCCAAATTTACAGTTTTGAAAAATGAGTCTTCTCAGCCAACCAGAGCACAGAATGATAATGTGCTTGATGGAAATGCTTCACCCACAATTGCTGAAGAATCAGGTCCGAGAAATGATCTCCCTCCACTTTCCAGCGTGGAAAATGACAAATTGATTCATGGACTAATGGCTCCAGGATTTGATGAAAAGTCTTGCCTAAGCAGGCATCAGCATATCCATTATCGTAGAATTTCACCCTATAAGCCCTCTCCTTTTCTCTTGTTAAAACTGCGGAATTATGAGATTCTTCACAAGCGCTGTGGACCTTATACCAAATCCTATAAAAAGACTTTAAAGTCACTCAACTCTGGCCATGTCAGCAGTGCCGCCGAGTGTAAATATGTTGTTTGGAGACCTGATAATGGAATAGGAAACAGGATTGTAAGCATGGTATCATCATTTCTGTATGCCCTGCTCACAAATCGTGTCTTGCTTGTTGATTTTGCGGCTGACATGTCTGACCTCTTTTGCGAGCCATTTCCAAATTCATCATGGTTATTGCCTTTGGACTTTCCTTTAAGGAAGCAGTTCCGTAATTCTGACCTGAGGTATGCTCATAGTTATGGAGGCATGCTGGAAAAAAATAGCATGCAAATGGAGTCAACACCTTCATATCTATATCTTTTTCTTAAAAAGCGCGAGTATGATCTTGATAAGAAACTCTTTTACTGTGATCAAAGCCAAGCTCTTCTCCGAAAAATCCCTTGGTTGATTTTGATGTCAGAGCAATATTTTGCTCCTTCTTTCTTCTTGATTCCATCTTTTACAGAAGAGGTAAGCAAATTGTTCCCGGAAAAGGATACTGTTTTCCATCACTTGGGCCAATATCTTCTCAATCCTTCTAATCAGGTATGGGAAGAGCTGATCACCAGTTTCTATGATGCACACTTAGCTAAGGCAGATGAAAGGATAGGTCTTCAAATAAGAGTATTCCATGCTAATGCTGCAAGGTTTCAAACTGTTATGGATCAAATACTGGTATGTACAGTCAGGAAAAAAATTTTACCTGAAGTCAACAGAGGAAATTCTATAGCCTCCTCTGCTAAGAATGTGACATCATCAAAAGCTGTTTTGGTAACATCTTTATATACAGAGTTCTACAAGAATTTGAGCAGTATGTACAGAGATAAACCATCTGTGGCAGGGGAAGTTATTGAGGTTTACCAGCCCAGCCATGAAGGGTATCAACGCCGCGGAGATAATTTGCACAATATGAAGGCATGGGCTGAAATTTATCTCCTAAGTTTGTGTGATGTCCTGGTGACTAGCTCTTGGTCGACCTTTGGTTACGTCGCTAATGGTCTCGGAGGTTTGAGACCATGGATTTTGCACAGGCCAGCAAAAGGAACATACCTTCCATGTAAACGAGGAATGTCCATGGAGCCTTGCTTCCATTATCCTTTCAGTTATGATTGCAAGTCAAAGAAGGAAATCGATCCTGGTACTCTCCTTCCGTATGTAAAGCAATGTGAAGATAGAGGGTCTGGAGTTAAGCTGTTTAATGACCGTTAAGAGCAGTTTGCGTTCGTTGCAAGTTGTACATCCTAATTTTAATTGGATTCAGCCTGCACCGATTAGTCCAATGCTAAAAGATAGAGTTCAAATGTGTAATGAAGATGAATCTACTGAATTTGGAGCCTGGTTTGCACGAAATTGCGACTTGCCAGGACTGGCTGGCGTTTGTATCCGATTTATTCTATATACCTTTGATGCGATGATAAAGCAAAGTTCAAGGCTATTATTCTTTTGACTGATCTTTCTCTTCCAAAATTTTGTTTCATTTCCTATCCCTTTTTTCTTATTACACATGTACATCCCTCATGTCGAACCTTTCTGTTGGCTTGTGACTTAAATTTTGTTGTAGTTACAGCCTCAGGAAAACAGTTCTTCTGAGGCTGTCAGCATGGCTAAGGATACTCCCAGTTGCCATTGGCTGGCTTCAGGATTTGATGAAGTTTCCTGCATAAACATGTACACAGTAAGTGGACAAGAGCTGATCGCTTCTTCAGTCAGTTCCCAGTAAGTCGTGGTTAATACCTGCAACCATGGAACGTGTGTACTTGTAACTGCAGAAACAGAGTAGAGAATTCCATCAACAGCTCAAGAAGACCATTTTATTATTACACTTGAGCATCAAGGCGGGTCCGGGATAAAACATTAGAGAAGGCAAGTTATCAATAGTGACTTTTTTTCCCTGTCGTATGGTTGTGACATAAGCATAAATGATTATTATTATTTCTTTTAATCATGTCATGAATTAGATGTTAATTTAGTAAATGGATCATGTGTTTTACAAAAATAAACGAGCCATCATCTTTTCCTTAAACTAAGATACTAAATTCGATAAACTTTGAACATGAAAGAGAATAATAGATCGATGGTTACATGAGGCAATGCATGTCACAAATAGAGACCAGATGACGAAAATTATGTATCAATCCTTGACAAAAGACTTAAACAGTGAGGGCAAATGGCCCCTTCTCGTTCGGCATAGACCTGTTGCTGTTCAACATACATTAGTACTGAATGGTTGTATGCTATAGTCATAATCCTCAGAGTTTTAGCTGCAATGAGAGGGTCCAAGTTTGATGTCAGATGGCGGTACTCCGCTGCCTCGTATGTTCTGCAGTTTGCCTGAGCAGCACAACTGGGGATTGAAGCTAGCCATTAACATGCATATAGTCTGATAATACAGTTCCAGTAATGGAGGGAGTCATCCTGAAAACGAGTTTGTCAAATCTATGAGGCTTCATTCGCGATGTTTAAATTTGAGAATTAAAAGAGGGAGGGGAAGTGAAAATACAAGTGTATCTCTCTCTTTTTAATTTTAATAATTCAAAAATAAATATTATTTTTTAAAATTTATATCATAATAAATATTCCTTTTTTAAATTTATCAAAAATAAATATAAAATTTAATCTAACAAATAAAAATAATAAAATAAATTTTTATTTGATATAAATTTTTATTTATACAAAATAAATTTATTAATTGTAATTAGTGTATTAGTTTATATTTTGTTAAAATTTTTTAATTTAAATATTACTTTTTAAAATTTATCAAAAATAAATATAAAATTGAATCTAACAAAATATAAATAATAAAATAATTTTTTATTTAATGTAAATTAGTGAATAAAATAAATTTATTAATTATAATTAGTATATTATTTTCTATTTATTATTTATTCCTTTATTTCCATATTTATTATTTTCCATGTATTATTTTATATTTTTGTTCAAATTTTTTAATTTAACTAATATTCCTTCTCCTTGATTAGATATTAATTATTAAATATCTTATTAAAAATCTGTCATCAAATTTTATTCAAAGTTAAAACCTATTAATTTTATTCAAATATAAATACTGCTGATTTCATTTTTATTTGTTAGCTACTAAATTTTATTCAAAGTTAAAAACTACAAATTTTATTAAAATTATATAAAATAATATATAAAATAATTAATTATCAATAAATAAATAAATTGATAGTAATTATCTTTGAATAAAATTTAGTACGTAATAAATACAAATAAAATTAGTAGTTTTTATCTTTATATATAATTTAGTAGTATAAAATTAAAGAATATAATATAAAATATAAAATAATTATATCCTAACAAATAAAAAATTAGTAATATTTATCTTTAAATAAAAATTATTTAATTAAAAATTAGATAAAATAATATATATAATATAAAATATAAAATATAAATAATACAGTAACTACACATTAATAATACTAATTTACGTTTTCACATTAATAATACTAATTTATGTTTTCAATTTATGCACCTAATTTACATTTTCTGTCACACCCTCATTTTTTAGTACGTATAAAATTATTGATGTGAGAGATGAAAATTATTTTTATATGATCAAAAATTTGATGATGAGATGGAATTTTGGAAAATGACATATTTCAAGGTGATAGTTCATAAATAGTATAATGATGATAAGAAATATTTATTGAGATCAAGGAATAATCATAAATTGATAGTAGATCAAGTCAAACACATATAATAAATTTAAGCATGTTTTATTAAGTTGATCAATTAAACACACATATATTAAGGTGCGATAATTTACGTATGCATGGTAATACATGCATTTGAGGAAATAAGATGAATTATAATTATTTGTGGGAGTATTCATAATTTAATAATTATGGAATGATTAAAGATCGTATAAAGAAATTATATGTATTAAGATAAATAAGGTTTAATGTATAATGAGGTGAATAAGTGTCATATACCTATTGTTAGGAATATTCGGTATAAATAGATATATATTTAATTAAGAAAAATTCATTTAAGTGAAGGAATATATGTATATTATACGATGTATTAATGAAAATATTTTATTTTAACATATCATATTTTATTATATGATATTTTATTATTTTATATTATATTTTATAATATTATGATTTGTTATGATTAGTGGAATAGTAAGATTGATTTACAATGGGTATAATATATATATATATAAATTTTAAGAGGAGATTAAAGTTTATGTATGTATAAATATAAAAGCTAAAAAAAATGTTTAAATACATATAAAAAAATATAAAATACATTTGTAATTCATTGATAACATTTGTTTTATTATTCCACATCATATTTCATTATATTTTATTTTATTTTATTTTATTTTATTATAATATTTTATAATTTAATTATATATGATATGAGGATTTTAGTCGTATAGGTAAATAAGAATTAGTATTGTATTGGGGGTGTACACATGCATGTATAAAATTTAGGTGTACATACATATAAAATATAAATGTATGATGGGAAAGTTTGTGTGTGTGTGAGTGTAGTGAAACAAATCTCTATAAAATTCTTTTTCCTTCAATTAAAAGATAAGGCCATAACACTTTTCCATCACTTAATTTGTTTTTTTAGCTTTAAAGTCTTTGGCTTCCACGGTACTCCTCTCCCTCTTTATCCGAAATACTCACCATTCATCTGCACTATCTTACTCTATCCCTATTTTCATTCTTAAACTTCTCCTTTTTCCTTTTCAAAACTCAAACAACAATTATTTTTCTTCTTTTTCTGCTGGTACCGTAACATTTCTTTTATTTTACTCTTCATTTTTCAGCCAGTCCATTCTCTTGGGTGATTGCATGCGTGATTTGTTTGAAAATTTAGTTTTTGGAGATCAAAAGAAGGAATTAGGTGAAGATTGTTGAAGATTTATTGGTGGGTTAAGTTAGAGCACGGGTTGTATCATTCTAGTCTCTTTTTCGTAGTTGTTATTGCAAGATTTAAAGCAAGGTCAAAGAAGCAATTTCCTTAGAAGGTGAGTTTATTATGAGAAAGTGGATTTAAATTCTTTTTTGTTGTTTTGTTTTCGGTAAATAAAATAAAAATATACGGTTGTTGTAAAGATGATTTTGAGTGTTTGTTATAAGAAATGGTTGTAAGCCGTTATGGTAGAAATGAGTTGCAGTTTTACAGTATTAATATTCGGTGTTATGGGATTTATTTAGCGTAAAATTATTATGTTATGTTATGGTAGTGTTGATTTGCAAATTGGAAATGCATTTGCTGTCATATGTGTTTTGTGCCGTGTATGGTATGTGGTATGTGAATGTGGAGTTGACATGGTTGTTGCTGTTTTGTTTGTATTGAATTAATTACTGCAAAACTTATTTGACCCAAGGATGTGTGTGGCGTGAATTTCTGTATTTTGAATTAGGATGTATGAATCGGAAGGAATTAAATAATTTTGGAATTTTGGGATGATGATATGCGGAAGTTGTATTATTGTGGGATTAATAAATTGCCCAATACGTCTGCCTTGTGGGTTTTTCTCTTCTATTTTGCAATGAATAAAATTCTGCTGTTAAGGAATTTAATGTTCGAAAAATTAAAATATGGTTTTTGATTTAAATGGTATTATATGGCAATTTTTAATTTTAAAAACTTAATTAATTAAATGATTAAAACATATAAGGTGGATTTAAAAATCTTTAAGGCTAAATGCTAAATGGTACGAAAATGGTTTTGTTTTAGAAATGAATTTATTAGTTTAAAATAAAGAAGTAAGGCAAAGAAATTTTATGTTAAAAAATAATTAGATATTTTCATGAGTGGTTTTGTGGTTTTTTAGTATATTAAATTTAAATTTGCTAAATTTAATATTTAATAGTATGAAATTTATTTGAGTTTAGTATCAAAATGATTTATTAAAAGGAATATAAAAAAATGATTATTGTTTGAAAGAATTTATGATGTATTACATTAAAATTTATCAAGTATACTTAATTAATAATTATATGGTTATTTAAATTAAGAGCATTGTTCTTAAGGCTTTAAAGAATAATATTTTAAACTTTCAAATTTAGTATCTTAAAATTTCTAATTTAGTATATGTAAAGTAATCTTAGGAAGTTTTAGTATATGTAATGTTACAAATATGGTTATTAATAATGAAGGAAATAATTAATTAGTGTGTAATATGTTATTCTTAAGGTTTAAAAAAAAATTCTACCTTATTAAGACATTTAAATGATTAAATGAATTTCTATCAATTGAGAGCTTATGTAATTTAGTTTTCACAAATACAAATATTGTATCATATTTATATGATAGATTTTATAATTTGACTAGTATTATCATATGGTTCCTATAGCGAATAAGAATAGTTATTTTATTTAGTATTATATTTATAGTTAAATGATGGAAATTTAAATAAAATATAATTTTCAAATAGTGTGAAATCATATTAAATTAATATAAGATACATGTTAGATTTAGTATGAATTATAAATAATAAATATTATTAATATAAATAATAATATGAATGAAAGGAATAATATGGTTTCTGAATTAATGTTCTGATAAGTAATGTTTTGAATTGATAAATAATTGATTATTTTATAGTAACATAAATTGTTAAATATGAATAATAGATGATCAATTATGGAATTAATTTATTAATTAAAGATGAATATTTAATTTAATATTTATGTGATTCAGAGGGAAATCAACGCATATCACTGGGGAATTAAATTAAGGAACGGATAATCAGGTTTGTGCTTTTTACCGATTCCTTAATAACCGGATCGGCAGGTAAGTATGAACTTATCTTAATTTTTAACATGTGATTACATGTTTTATTTTATTTTATTTTATTCTATTATTTAATATAGACATGAATGGTTAAGTTAAATTTAAATATGATTTTCATAGGGGGTATTTCATGAGATATGATAACTGCTTAATTAGTTTATTGTTTTATGTTATTAAAATTGGATTTTTATGAAGTATATTATTATTATACTATTCATAAGATTAATTATAACATATGGCATTATGATGGTTAAAATAAGTTGAAGTCTTATTATTGATAGAAGTTATGATTAATACTTATTATTATAAAATAAATTTATTATTATTATTATTAAATTGATTTTGTAATAAGGTTCATTTTTATTATGATATAATCAAATTAAAATTTATGAATGATGGTGGGTAGTTATAAAAAAAATATATGAAAGAATGTAAATGATATAATATGAAATATTAATCTAAGAAATAAGATTAATATTTACATAGTTATAATACAATGATAATATGGAAATTGTTTAAAGGGGAATAATTATTTATTTATATGACGATAATTTATGCAAGATAACTTATTCAGATGCATATATTTACAATTTGACATTTAAGAAAATTAATTAAATGTCATGAATTAAATACATAAGTAAGGAAGTAAAATTTATATGATGACATACTTACTATTATATTCAATAATATTAATTGAATAACATGAGTTGTGTACAGTATTATATTTTGATGAATTTGTAATTTTATCATGATTTTAAATAGTATAAAATACATATCATGCAATAAATTATGCAAGTTACGAAACATAAATATGAAGTCATTTTAAGAAATTATCAATAAAAAAAGAGTAATTTAAGACATAAAAAGGGGTCTGAAGGTTCGATACGAGCTGGAATATGTTATCAAATCACGTATGTATCAAAGACTGTTGAATAGTGAAAAATATAGTAATGTATAAATTACTATAATTATTTAATATAATTATTTTAGTGAGCTAATTTATTTATGGTGTGCTATATTTTATAGTAAATGATTCATGATGAAATATTGATGATGAATTATT
>CANYBF010175585.1:0-13283 GCA_948192965.1 Dalechampia spathulata
CCACAAACATACCCTAGGCCACCTAAACGAACCCTGGACTGCACCTGAATAAACCGGGAATGCCCGTTAAGGCAAAACAATGATGAAATAACCCGGGTCATCCCAATCAATCCGAGAGGCTCAAATTTAGGGTGCGACACTATGTTAGATAAAAGTATATGTAACACATCCTAATATATATATAAACCTCAAGAAATGAATGTGGACAAATTAAGAACATTGTTAAAATGAAAAGGAGAAAGTTACAATCCTTAAACTAACATTTTAAGTATTTAGATCTTATTTAGTTGGACGTATTTATCTACGTAATGTAATCATGATTGTATTACATATTTGATCACTTCATTTGGTTACATAACATTAATGTAATATTAAATACCTAGGCAATCATTAATACATTATAGAATGGATTAATTAATACATTTAAAATATAATATCCAAGCGACACAATATGCATTCAAGCTCATCCATTATATTAATAATTACAATACATTACGTTATTGATTAAAAAATGTAATACAATGGAATGTAATGAAAAATCCATTGTATTATATTACTTAATTAATTACATTACATATTTGATTACATTGCATTCAACCAAATAAGGTTTTAGTGTATGAAGAAGTGATGTCATATAAGATAGATATGTCAATTAAGATACAAACCTTCGAATATTATTTTGCTAGTAAAGCTAACTTGCATTAAAACATTTATAATATTAACTCATACAATATTTATAAATTTCGGCTCTATTTGGTTAGATACAATGTAATTATTTATGTAATACGATTAATCAAGTAATATGATGTAATTGATTTTTCATTACATTTCATTGTATTATATTGTTTGATAAATAATATGATGTTATTAAATATGGATAATATTTGCAAAATTTTGAAAAATATCAAAAATTAAAATAACTTTTCAAAAATGTTGACATTTTTTGAAACATTATAAAATAATAATTTTTAAAACATTATTTATAATAATAATACTTGTCATTTATGAATTTCAAATGAAAAGGAAGAGATGGATGGGCTTGAATGTATATTGCATGGATTTGAATGACCTATAAAAAATATATATTATATTTTAAATGTATTCATTAAATTGTGTTATGATGTATTAATGATTACTTATATATTTATCTTTACATTAATATTATATAATCAAACAAGATAATTAAATATGTAATGTAATCATCGTTACATTACGTAGATGAATACGTTCAATCAAATGTGATCTTAAGTCATGTTTGGTTGAGTATATTAGGATGTAATATAATCAATCATATAATATAATGTAATTATCATTTCATTACAATGCTTGAATGATAATTATAAATAAAATATAATGTAATCAATACATTATTTAAATTATATACAAATTATTTAAATTTTAAATTTTTTTATTAAAAGTTGATATTGAATTTTGGGTTTCAATTTCAATAGTTCAAATTTTCATTTTGATTTTAATATTTAGTTAATCGCTTATAATATATAGATCATTATTTCAAATTTTGATATTTTAATATTTATTTTATATTTTAATATTCAATAATAAAATTCATGTTTCAATTTATATGATTTAATTTAATTTATATGATTTTATTGATAATCAATTAATTATCTATTAATAAAATGAGTTTAATGTAGTTGTAATGACAAAATGTAATAGTAAATACATAAAAATTGGTATGTAAATAGTAATATATTAGTTTAGATATATTTGATTATGTATTTTTTTATGAATACATTACATAAAGAAAATTTTAATTATCCAAACCATATAATCAATGATATAATATAATTATCATTACATTACACCCCTTCATACATCCAACCAAACATAACGTCTAATTATTTTTTTATTCATTTCTATTTGGTACTTAATGATATCCAACTATCTCTCTCCTTTTTTTTTTAACTTCAATTAAGTATTTCAATTTCAAGTTTTTATATCAATTTACTATTTCATCAATATTTTTTATAATTTAAATATTAATTAAAATAATTTTTTATCACATATACTGTGATTTATTATAAATATCATCAATATTTTTAAAATAATAATTTTAAAGTATGTTAATTAAAAAATGAAAAAGAAAGTCAGATATTCAAAATCTAAAAATAATTAATAGTTTGATGGTTATAATTAATAGTGCATATTTAATTATTAAAATGAAATTATCATTTAAATAAAAAATGATTAAAAATTTAATTGATATAAAAAGTTATAGCTCAAAACATTGAATTATAAGTTAATGATTCAAATACTATTGAATTTGAACCAATTATTAAACAAAAATGAGTTATAAGAGTGACACAGAGTACTTTCTTAAGTATTGTACACACACAGTTTGAGGAGCTTCCACCAGCAACAGTTACATGCTAAACGACAACTCATCATACCTGCAGAAAACCCAATAATGCCTCATCTTTGCTTGTCTTTTACTTGTTTCTTTCATCTGTGTCTTGGAGAAGCAAAATGTGATCAACAATAATCCACTTCCAAATTGCAATTACATTGTATCAAAGTGGGTATGATTCATTTTATTTCCCAAATTTGATCTTTAATGTCACAGTATTCCAATTAAATCAAATTCAAAATTCAAAAAGAGTTTTAATTTCGAGAAAGAGATAAATATTAAAATTAAATCGAATGGAAAGAGAGTGTTAAGTAATCACTAATTCTAAGGTAAACAAACCAAGTTGACATTGATCATAGAAGAAGAAATAAGCAAGTGGGTCTAAGAGGTAGACGGGTTCTTAGCTTTCACTTCACTGCACTGAACTACACTGCACCATTTTTGGTAGAGCATATTTGGATATTTTCTGTAGACATAAAAGAGCTAGCCCTAGATTGTGCAAGTTGCGACAAATGACATAGATAGAATCTGCCATATAATTGACGTCCACACTCTATTTCTTTTCTACCAAAAAGTGTTGCTGCAGACATGTAAGTGATGGTACAAGTACCTAAATTAAAGCTTTAGAAAGCTGAGATCTTTCCAAAGCTGAACAAGGCAGTCCTGTTATGCATACATACATATATATATATATATATATATGCATGGATTGAATTTATCATATAGCCCTTTCCTTTCGTACTTGTTTTTGAAATTCGTATCCCTATAATTTTGGCTTTTTCGTCTGTGTGTTCGACTTTTGGAAAGATGAACTTGTTGTCTTCAAGTTACTCGTACAGATTCAAATCCATTCAAAATTTGATATGACATTTAACCCTACATTTCAATCATGATTTTCAAGTCAATTTTGAATATTTTGAAGCTCTTGCCTTTCATCATATGCAACCATCTTCATTTTAGTGAAATTGTTAAATGTACTACATGTTCATCATGCTTGGGTTCATGTTAAGTGTACCAATAATCCTTTGAACATTTTGTGAGCATCTTCTAAGATAGTGGGCTTCATACCCTCAAATGAATTTTAACTCTTTTAATTTATCCTATTTTCATTTTAAATCACGATTTTTTCCTCAATTTTAATTCATTTCATTAATTTACATGTCAAAAAAATAAGTATTTCATGAATGTTCATGGTATCAAATAAGATATTATATTATATATTATCTTATTTAAAAAAATTAATGAAATTAGTATTACCGTAAATGGATGAAATTAGCAGTATTATGCTTTTATGTTTTGAATGTTTCATAAAAATAATCTCATTTTCCATGTTAGTTTTGTTCAAGTAATATCATCAACTTTAATATTAATTTCAAATCGAATTTTAGTTCTTTTTAATTTAACATATTTTTTACTTTAAATTATGATATGTTTCATTTCATTAATCTACATGCTTGAAAAATTAATATTTCATAAATATTCACCATATGAAATAACATACTGCATTATATATTATCTTATTTAAATTACATTATACAAGAAAATTACTCTACAATATCCTATCAAAATTATTAATTTGATTAATTAAAAAATATTTTGATAATATAGTTTATATATTTATAAAATTGCAATTTAATTTAAAATAGGATAATGAATCATTTGTTATTTTAATATGAAAAGGAGGTCGTGATTTGAGTTTAAGATAACTATATATCATATCTAAATTTTAATTAAAATTCAATTTTATATTTAAAATAATCTAACTGTTTTACAAATTATTTCATATTTAGTTAGATTTAATAATAATATATCATTGATATCCATAATATATCACTTGCAACATGGTGGCATCTCAAGTTTAAATTTTTTTATCAAATTTTATCATAATTTTAAACCTCATTTCAAATCCATCTAATTATATTTGTATTATAAAAAATATATATTTACGTATAAATAGTTCTAAATTAATATGCATAATGATTTAACAAGTTTTAAATTTATAATCCTTATACTATAATCATACTACCGCAAGAGTATGAATCACAAATATAGAGTACGAATCACAAATATAGTTTAAAAATATTGTTCTCTAGAACCAAGAGCGGCTAAGTACTAGCTATTGATTTCATCAATTATCTAGACAATTTAACATTCAAATATAGAATAAAGTTTATTAAATTTTTGAAATCATTAACCAACTATCATAGTATACATAATGTACAATTAATCTTAGGGATGAATGATGATGAACAAAGATTAAACCTTCCATTATTAATTTAATTATCAGCTTCAAAGCAATTGTTTGGCATGAATTTGGAAATAATTAATGCGGGTGTGCCAGAGATTAAACCTCAATAAATGCGTCTGGTGATTATGAATTCCCAAGCTCCTTAGAACAATTTGCTTGAATATAATTAAATGGCTTGATGTAAAAAGCTTAATGAGTACTAAGAAAATTGCAATAATATATAGGTATAATGAAGAAAATCAACATAAACTTCAAGGAAATAGCTTGTACTAAATTAAAAAAATGTTTGAATTCAGAACAAAAGACTAATGCTTTATCAATTGGAGCCAACGTCGTTGCCTTAAGTTTAATTCCTTTCGCGTGCCCAAGTACTTTAAACTCTTATGATCGGTATACAAATAACATAACTCCCCATACAAATAATGTCACCAAATCTTCAATGTAAAGACAATGGCAGCTAACTCCAAATCATGGGTCGGGTAGTTCTTCTCATGTGGCTTCAACTGTCTCGAAGTGTACATAATTACCTTCCCCTCTTGCATGAGAATACACCCCAATCCATTGAGCGAAGCATCACTGTATATCACAAATGCGGTGTCTGGCGTCGGTAAGGTCAAAATCGAAGCTTAAGTCAAACACGCTTTCAATTGGTCAAAGCTCTTTTGACATTCGTCCGTCCATAGGAACAGAATATCCTTTCGTAGAAGAGTCATCAACGGCATCACAAGCATTGAGAAGCCCTTAACAAACCATCTATAATATCCGACTAACCCCCAAAAACTATAAATCTCACTAACATTCCGTGGAGTCAGCTAATCAAGTACGGCTTCGATCTTGCTCGAATCCACCCTGATTCCTTCGGCTGAAATAACATGTCCTAGAAATGCCACTTGCTCTAGCCAAAAATCACATTTGGATAATTTACCATATAACTGCTTCTCCCGTAGCCGTTGCAACACTAACTTCAAGTGCCTATCATGATCATCTCGAGTCTTCAAATACACCAGGATATCATCGATAAACATGACTACAAATTGATCCAAGTAATCCATAAAGACCGTATTCATTAATGCCATGAATGTTGCAGGTGCATTCGTCAGTCCGAATGGCATCACGAAGAACTCATAGTGACCATAGCGAGTCCGGAAAGCTGTTTTCGTTATACTCCCTCCTTGGACCCGGAGTTGGTGGTATCCCGATCGCAAGTCAATCTTAGAGAATACTGCGGCATCTTTCAACTGATCAAACAGATCATCAATTTGGGGCAAAGGATATATGTTCTTGATGGTTACCTTATTCAACTATCGGTAGTCAATACACATCCTCATTGTGCCATCCTTCTTCTTCACAAATAATACTGATGAGCCCCATGGTGAGACACTCGGTCTAATAAAACCCTTATTTAACAATTCTTGCAACTATATCTTTAATTCCCTTAATTCTAGTAGCGCCATATGATATGATGTCATGAAGATCAGCTCAGTACCTGGTAATACTTCTATCTCAAACTCTACTTCTCATTTTGGCAGTAATTCTAGCAATTCCTCTAGGAATACATCCGAAAAGTCACATACCATCAGAATATCAACTATCTGCACTCCCCCTGTCTTACAACTGTTACGTGAGCTAACACTGCATCGCAACCCTGTCGCAACAATCTCTGAGCTGCCACAACTGAAATTACTCTAGCGGTTACTGATGATACATTACCCCGTATCACTACTATATCATGCTTTGACTGCTGCATAGTTATTGTTTTCTGATGATAATTCATTACTGCCTTGTACCTGGCTAACCAGTCCATACCCAAAATAATATCGTACTCACGGAACAACATTTCTACTAAATCCGCCATAAAGCACACACCATGAATGATCAACAGACACTGTCTACACACCTTATCGACTACTACATCCCTTCCTAAAGGACTCGATACCATCATCTCATAGCCTAACCCCTCACATGACATATTAAATATTCGAGCAAATCCTACATTAATATAAGAATGGGAAGAACCAGGATCAAACAAAACTAACTCATCATGATTGGAAATAAGAACATTACCAATCACTACATCTGAGGCATGTTGATCATCCCGTTGCACCAAGTTATACACTTTGGTAGGATCTCCAACAGTTTGATTAACGGACCCTTGACTGGTGCCACGGCCTCCACCATTATGGCCTCTCCCTCTGCCTCCACCTCTCTCGGAACTTTGGGAACTTCCGGAACTAGGTCTAACTATCGGACCTTGCTAATAAGATCCCCCTTCTGAAATAGTATGTGCTGGCATATTATATCATACGGGACACTCTTGAGCATAATGCCCAACTCTACCACATCGGTAACATAGGTCGGTACCCATCCGACAAGCCCCATGATGTGCTTGGCCACAAGTACGGCATAAACCCGATCCCATACCTGAGCCACCACTGTGCGATAAGGATCTCCCACTCTGTATACATCAGGGTGGCAAGGACCTAACATCAATTGATCGTGGGGAAAAAGAACCTCTAAACTTGCCCCTCTTCTGATTCCCCGATGAGGAACTCCACCCTTTAAACGGTTGCCTTACTAACTCAAAATGAGCACTCTCCTCTTGCATCGTTCGCTCTTGGTTCAATGCATTCACCATCAATGCTGAGAAATCTTTATAATTAAAACCCTGAACCAGTGCTCGGATCTGAAAATTCAAACCTTGTTTGAATCTCTTACATCTCTCACAGCCAGATGTCAATATGTTGGTCGTATAATAAGCCAACCATATGAATTCTCTCTCTTATTCTGCAACCGACATATCCCCCTATCTCAAACTGAGGAACTCTTGCAGCTTCTGGTCGGTATATGTGGTCGGCACATATTTCTGACGGAATGCCCTCTAAAAGTCATCCCATGTCAATACTAGAGGGTCTACCATACTCTGTGGAATGGTCTTCCACCATTCATAAGTATCCTCCTGCAACAGGGAAATAGTATACTCAAACGTAGCCGCCTCAGGGCATTTCAACTGACGTAGAACCTGTTATGTACATTCCAACCATATCTCTGCTTCATACGGATTCGTTGTCCCAACAAAATCAGTAGCCCCGTATGATCTCAACTTTGTAAAATCTAACTTATATTCCTCTCTTGGTTTTGATGGGGTGGAGCTGGAGTAACTGGTAAAGTCTGACCCTGTGCTCATAGATACTGGAGAAACTGGGTAAACTAGGCTGCCATTAGATCAACTGCTGAGGCATCTGCTCTCTCAACCTGAGGTACCCTCTCTCTAGGTTCCCCCTGTCCTTCTTGTCTCGGTCGTCTCTTACCTCTATCCCCTGTATCTGACGTACTCTCTTGGGGATTAAAGTTACCCCCTCCTTCCTCACTCACTATAATAGCTCGGTCTGTCATAGAACCTAATCTGTAACACAATAACATAAATCATAACAGTCAGCAATGGTAGGGACTGGCAACTCCCCGTGTGTAGCCTATTAATCATCGGCAGTAGTCCTAACTGATAGAAAAATTCATGGCGAGCTAAACCGTAGCTCTGATACCACTTAAACATGTCACACCCAGCCCATACCTGGAGTAACATGCTCCCATAGCATGAGTATCAATCCTCTCAAAGGAAAACCACTACTCACATTACAAGGGATACATCATCTATATGGACTACTAAAGATTTGTATGGCTACACCTCCTTGTATTTAGTGGTGAAAGGAGTAAACGGCATGGCATACACTTATTAAACACATCATACCCTCGATAAACACTCCATTCGACATACAATACCAAATGGCAAACATCTCAATACAT
Source organism: Dalechampia spathulata (assembly GCA_948192965.1). Classification (NCBI taxonomy): domain Eukaryota; kingdom Viridiplantae; phylum Streptophyta; class Magnoliopsida; order Malpighiales; family Euphorbiaceae; genus Dalechampia; species Dalechampia spathulata. The sequence goes on from CANYBF010175585.1 coordinate 8,418, forward strand.
TATATAAACATGCGATTCAATTTTTACATTAAGGGCTCGTCTTAAATACATACAGTTTCACCACCCAAAATACAGTACTGCCTACTACCCCTACGATTAACAGCAGCTACATTAATAAAAATAGATTTGAGTATGCCCCAACGGTCACGTACCACTTCGAGAATAACCCTTCTCTGCTGACGACCTCTAACACTTCTCTGATCGCTCTCTCGACGGCTTGGAACCTACGTTTATCAAATGATAAACGCTGAGTATAAAACTCAGTGGTGCTAGGTAAACATAGATACGAACACATAGCAGACCATAAGGAGTAATTACATTTAACACATTCATCATGCATTGCAATCATTAGCATTAACATAAGACATGTTATCATAGAGTACATTTCCCATACACGCAATGTAAATGTAGTCATGCTCTACGTACTTCCTCTTCCTCATTTCGTACATTCACTCTTGTTTTCCTATAATTGTGCACATTCCTTTTGTACATACTGGGTCCCTATAGGTACCGGTACTTATCTCCTGAAGGAGGGCATATAACTATGTGGTGCTTTGCACGCATTTCCTACTGTAGGTCTCAAGACTCATCTCCCATTGGGAGGGTATTAATCTACATGATACCTTAAAGGAATCCATCATCATTCTTTTGACCTAGTATGCCCAGAGCTTATAGCTCTGCTCTCATCTCTCACTTTCTTTTTCCCGATCCTTTCCCTTCTTCAATACCATGCATGTTTATGAAAGCATTCATATACATATACATCATGTCACATACTTAACCCATCAAAGAAAGCCATAAAACCTCAAAGCAATAACATAGTAATAAGAAGCATCCTGTTTAGACCTTCCTTAGGTCTCAAGGCATAGAAATAAGTCATAACCATAGCAACAAGCATAAACCTAGCACAAACTAGAAATCCCACTACTTCTAGCATAGGCTTGTAATCCCGTCTCTATCGTTCACCATGTTAAACTCTTAGTTCTCGCACTTCCTAAGCCACTAAGAATGCCTTTCCTATGAATTATAAGGGTTAAGAAGGTTTTAAAAGGTTTAAAAATGCTAAAGAAGAAAGAAACTTTTAATACCTATCCTTTGACTCATTAAACTTAAGTCGCATACGGCCGTACCACCTCTTGTACGCTGTACCGAACTCAAGCTTCCTGAAAAACTAAATTCCTGCGAAGGATGGTACGCCCATACCCCATTCGGTATGCCCGTACATCCACAATTCACCTGAAAAACTCAATTTCTTGTGAGCTCCCGTACGGCAAGATAACCTTGTGGTACGCTTGTACGGTCTCTAGGACCCTAAGACCCCTCATCTCCCCTGTTTAGTATAGCCGTACGGTATCTTGTACGTCCGTACCACCATCATTCTTCCACCTAAACTATTTCTACCCTCATTCCCGAGCACCTAAGTCACAATTCAAGCATAAACACTTCTAAAAGCTCAATCACAACATACTAGACACGGTGTCTACCCCTTATACTACCGAGAAATCTCAATAAGGTAGCAACACCCTCTCTTCCCATCATCATCACGTACACACGCTTCACGTGAACATGCATATTCAAGTAAGCAACATCACATCTTAATCACCAAACGCATTAATACATATATATATATATATATATACATATCCATTCATAGTACAAAACAACCAGGGTCTCTAATGCGGGTGTGACATTTTCTTTGTTTTCCATCATGACCAAAACCTTTTCTTAATGGATCTTCAAGTTATGCTCAAAATCATGAAGATCCATACACTTTTGATGGAAACCATAACCTTTCCTTGAAGTTTGACTTGTTTTATGGTTAGATCTAACTCTTTTAAGTACATGCATGTTGATTTAAGGTGGGCAGCAACTTTAAGGAGGTCAAAGAAGTGAAGATCTACATAAATCCATAGTTAAATCTAAAGAAGAAGAAGTTTAAGTTGAGATTTGAGTTACTGGGTTTAAAGGTGAGCTTGGTAAGTATGATTTAGTGTTAGATTCACTTGATTTATGAATTTTTGGTATGATTTGAGTTCTGGCTGAAATGTTTGAAGTATTTTTGATAGATTTTGGTTGATGTTTTAATAGTTAAATGAGTTAGGATTGTAAAGGACATCAAATAAAGTGAGTTATGATTATGTGGGTGTGTTTGTGTTGAGTTCTTCACTTTGGTCAGAACAATCAAGTAACATTTTAATGGTTGGTAAGTTTAAAATATGGTTCTAAAGATGATTTACTAAAAATAGAAGGTTAATAGCAAAAAGGATGATGAAATTAAATCTTAAGCTAAGAAAAAATTGATGATTTAAGGCTTAATATCATTTTAAGTGTATATGACTTAAGAGCTATGAATTAAATGATTAAATTTAAGTATGATTTAAGTAATTAACTTTCAATTAAGGTTAAAATGAAGTTCTTAATGATGAGTTAATAAACAGCATATGATATATGAACTAAATTGGACATAAGATAAGAATATTTGGTAATTTAAGGCTTAATCTTCATTCAAAGTTTTTAAGTGATAAAAGTTAATGAAAAATGGATTCTATTAAGTTTGAATTAATGATATAATAAAGTAATTAAAGTTAAATGAAAGTATTTACATGATTAAGAAGGTTAGCTTAAAGCATGAATTCTCAAAATGGACTTAAGATATGAAATGATAATGTTTAATGGACTCATATGCAAGTAATTGGCCATATCAAGTTTGAGGATATAAGTTAGTAATTTTTTAAGTAAATTATATGATTATAAGAAATGAAATGAAATGGTTAATTGATAGAATGATATAAGTCATTAAAGAATGCCATATCCAGTGTAATAGGATCTTAATTAAACTATATGACTATGATTTATAAATGGACATAAATGATCAATTATTTAAGCATATTAAGAGATATTAAAAAGATTTATAAGTTAATAAACAAATGAATGACATGATATGGTTTTAAATAAGATTTAAGTTATGTATTAAAACAGAGATAACATTAAACTATGGGTTATAGACACATGATTTATAGAATGTTTATACTTGTATGATTTCACTGGATATTTAATTAATAAGCTTAATGATGATGATATATAATCTGGAATTTGATTAAGTGAAGTATATAAGTTGACTAAACAATATAAGATTATACTTAAGTGATTGCAAATAAACAGATTAAGGTGAATAGCATGTGATATGATGCTATTAATGGAAGTATTAAATATGTAGATAATAAATAATTATATTTGTATTATTAGATATATGATAAGGTATAATGATAATAAGTAAAGATATGGTTTAAACTATTAATTGGTTATAAGACAGTATTGGTAAAGGATTGATTTTAGCAGAAATACTATAATTTCTTGATGATTCAGTTTTAGATCAATGTTAACAGTGTTCAGTACAATAGTAAATTAAGTTAAATATCAAGATATAATACTGGGAGTTAAATAAGTTTAAGTATAGAATAAATAACTGATAATATCCATTGTTTTCATAATCTGCTTATGACAGTAACTATATTTAATGAAATATGGATATGGTTAGTAATTGGAATCTAGTTAAATTATAAGAGAGAAGCATTAAGATAATAACACTTTTGTAAATCAATAGTAATATATTAACTGTTAAGTTATTTAATGATTATTTGATAACAGAATTTGGAGTTAAACAGAAAATGATGATCAAACGATTTTAAATCGAGTTATGATTTTAAATTAGATTTAATAAGATATTATTTTGATAACTATTTAATAATCAGTATTATTATATTACTATTTAATTAATTGATTATGTGATTAAATAAGAAATAAGTAAAGATATAATCACATAGGATGTTATTGTTTGGTGTAATAAACAGAAATATCATAAAATGAGATGTTATCAAGAAATTTAAATAAGTTTACTGTTTAAATGTATTAAAGTGTCGTAAACTGTATTACTAAAATAATAAAATAAATACAATCTTAGTTAAGTAAAAAGGAACAGAAAATACTTTTATAAATATTAACATGATTTATTAAATTATGATATGATATGATAAGTGAATAACATTGTTTTTCGATTGAGTAATACAATGGTATGTAATTATAAGAATGATTAATGATGAAATGAAATATATTAATAAAAGATAAATATTGATTTATGAATTAGGTAAATCAATGGATAAACCTCACAAATCATCCAAGGATATTAACAAAAGAAAAGACATACTAAGTTTGTGCTAGTTTGTTTGGAAGTCCTTGATCATTTATTGATCAAAGAGACAAAGGTTTAGTAATGCAATAGCATTATACAATTAAATTAAGATATGGTATTATATTTGTTAATCATGATATATCCATAATACATAAATCACAGAACATGGCATAACATTTCATGGTGAAATAAGGAGAAGAGAAAAGATTTGATATGAGAAATATGTTATATAAGTTATACTAGGTAAATATTATAAATTCATACGAGAATAAAATAAAAAGGGAATATGATATGCAGAGAATGAAAATTCAAGAGTTAAGTATTAAATGAGATTTGATTATGGTACCACTGATAAATGATAAATGAAAGACCTGGTAAATGCACATATTTAAGAAATGAACAAAAATAAGGGAGAATGCATATCATAAATGCATACTCATAAATATACACTATTCATATACATGATGATGATGATGATGACTTGAAAATGGTTAAATAAATTGATGAAATGGTATATATGCATAAGCATTTTTCCTACTAAGGTAAGAATCATGAATAGTGATTTATATGATGATTATTGAAAATGGTACATATTGATGATAATTTGATAATATGGTTGATATGTTAAATGATATTTTGATATTTATTGAGATGTTATTCCTTATGATTTTTGTTAT
>CANYBF010175598.1:0-10846 GCA_948192965.1 Dalechampia spathulata
CTCTTACTCACCTTTAAGAAACCAAAAGAAAAATGAACTAAAAAGGTAGTCTCCTCCTTGATCTAGCTCCAATCTTTGAACCTCAACTTACTTTCAACTTGTAAGGCTTGGATTCACTCTACCATACACATGCATGTTCATGTTAAAAGCTAAATCAAACAAGAAATAAGGTTAGATATCAATATAATTTTGGCTTCTTGAGAAAGTGTATAGATTTCAATGGATTCAACTTACCCTTAAAGATCTACAAAGATTTTTGGTCACTCTCTTAATGAAAGCAAACATGCATATATTCTGCTGCAGCTTGTAGATCCAACATTAACCTAACTTCATCATGAAGATTTTGCATCAAAAGTGAAGGAGAAGCTTGCAGTTTTTATGATTCAAAGGAGAAACACATGCGCTCCTTTAAGAAAACAAAGAGAAATGGATGGATCTTCACCAAACATTGAACTTTGCCTGAAGAAATGGCTTAAAACTTATAGAATAAGAAGTGTGTATGAAGATAAAGATTTGACTTATTGCTGTTTGGATGAAGAAGGTTGAAGAATAGGAAGAACTTAAGAGAGAAAATGAGAAAAAGAAAAGAAAATGTAAGATGAAAGAAGGAAAGTTTCGATCACTTAGGTTTAAGATAAGAAATGAGTGGTTTATTTCATAAAAGAGAGGATTCTCAAGTGATAAGATGATGAAATTCATTGGGCATGCATGTGAGGTGTTTGGTGGATGCAAAATAGCAAGAATACACTCATTTTACTAAATCCTAGCCCTTAATTTGTACACTTATACATATTTGATTTAATTTCCACCTATAACCATCCTAAATTACATCTTTATACATTAATTTATACTTTAATACACCATTTTTAATTTAAAATACCATCTACCAATTTTCCCAATCAAATAAAATATGATTTCTTAACCTTCTCTCTCTATCCACTAATACTAAAATCCAAACTACTTTTCCTATTTCTTATACACTTTTACAATTACCAATCCTACTTCCATTTAAATATACTATTTCAAAATACATTCTTATATATTTTATTTTCATTTATATTTATCTATTTATCATCTTACATAACATTAATTATCCTAATAACTTAATTATGACATCATCTTTATCATTTATGACATCGTAATTAAAAATACTACTTATACATTTCTAATATTTAAAATTTTATTATATATTCTTACTAATACATTATTAATTCATAATTATTTATTCTCTAAGAAAAATCATAATTAATTTCACTCGCTTACATCATGCTTACATAATCATCACCTAATTATGATATCATAATTAATTTTTATTTTAAATTTTTCAAACTTTGTATATAACAAAATCATGTTAATACAAACATCTTGAACATGCTTAATTAATCATATCAAGTGTTTTCATCATCGAAAATATCGATTTATCACCATTCAAAGGTCGTTTCAATGGTTTTCGTTAAAATTTTCAATTTCATCATTAGAGCTATAAACTTTAATTTTATCATATGTTTATCATCATAATCATAATTTCACATCATTTTTACACCAATAACATATAAAACATAGCATTTCAAACAATTTCATGAATGCAAGGTGTATGCTCGTTTCAGGATGTGATAGAGTTGAATCTTGTGAGATTGATTGCTATTGCAAAGGTTTAAGTGTGAGCCTTGAAAATATTAAGGTTAGATTCTTGGTTGAAGAATCAATTGTTGTAATTGTGAAAGAAATTAGTGGAACCCTAAGTTGAATCTTAGGAGAAGTGGATATAGGCAAGTTGAAGTGTCAAACTACTATAAATCTTGTGTTGCCTACTTGGGATTTCAATATCAAATTTATATTCTTGACCATAACCTTTTTAAAAAATTAAAAAAAATTATATCATACATTTTCATGAAAATTATTTCATTCTCATATTAAATTAAGAAATAATTATTTTATTAGTTATATCTTTATTTCATAATTTTTTCGATTAATATTTTTATTGTCTATATAAAAATGATTACAAATTTTTTATTAAATTATAAAACAATTTCATAAATATTAAGTAAAATATCATTTCTTAAATAATAAATAAAATATGATGAAATTTTAATTTTAATTATTACTTGAGTTAAAATTATATGTAAAATAATGTAGAATTATTAGTTAAAAATATAAATATGTATTAAATTACTTTTTAATTATTTATTGTAATAAATTTTAATAAAAAAAGTCTCAATCACCTTTTTGAAACAAATAACAAAGTTTAGTGATATTTTGATATAAAATATGATGATATGGCATTGATGGTATTTGACATGGTAAAAGTTTTACCTCTGATTTAATCGAAATTTTACAGATAATTTGTTGGTAAAATAAAAATAAAAATACAATGATTAGAAAAATTAAAATTTAATGACTAATTTAAAATAACCCCTATAATTTAATGATCCCTCAAACTATTACCCTAATGGATGATTCAAATGCAAATGTCATAGAAAATGGAGGATTTTGTTTACCAAATGAAAATTTTGACTTCGCTTTGTATAAAAGGCAATTCGTGGCCATTTACTATCATTTTTTTTCCACGATTACAATAATTTTTCTAATTATTTGTAACTTATTCTAATATGAAGTGTTAAAACATAAAGAATTAATTAACCCTTCTAAACTTTCACCTTATTTCTCAACCTCTATCCCAAACTCTCGCTATGAGGTTATTAATATTTACCATTAGATATGAGTAATAATTATGCAATCTATTATTTATTATAATTTTTTAAAAAATAAATGTTAACATTCAACTTTTACCAATCCCATTGTACATAGCAATAAAATTAAATTACTGAATTTTAATTAGATTTTTTTAAGGATCATATTTGCTATTTTCAACTTCGGTAATATTCCAAAGCCTTAAACTCTATTCTATGAGTTTATGCCTTCAATATGTTCCTGCAACTCCTTTACTCTTGAAAGATATGCTCATTCATCCGAGCATATTTATGATTTCAGAAAAGATGCTCATGCATATTTTTGTCGGAAAAAATGCCACTCATATGTGTATAGCAAAGAAGCCACATATATCATATATAACAACTATGTAACTGGTGAGAATAAGGTACTCAAGTCTGCAAAATAACTATATAGAGGATTTGTATTATGCATGAGGAGTACCACCAAAAATGAAGAGAGGAAATTAGAGAATGTTACTAAGTTAGAATAGAAAGGCTTCTTGGCTTTGAGGATGAGGATTATGTGAGAGAGGTGTTTATTTTGTGAACCTTACGAGTCAAGTTTTTTTAACTTAGAGCAAAATTATTTATCATATATTTATTAATTTAATATATATGTAAGGATATAAATTAGATCTAAGTAAATTTTATCCATTTGAAAGATATAATAATAATAATAATAATATATTTATATCAAAAAGGAGAATGCAAATGATATTATATATTATTTACAATATTTATATGAGATAATTTTATGATTGAGGCAATGATTTTACAATTGACGCAATTAGCTATATGTCAATTTTGAGAGGAGTCGCTTTAAATTCTATCATGAGTAGTTTATGTTTCAAATTTTTATCACGTTTATCAACAAAACTCTTATTATTCTCAAAATATATTTTTTCGTTTTCTTTTCCTTATTCTAATTCTCATATATTAATAAAATTAAAATCTAATTTTTCTCCTTCCCTATGATTTTCTTAATTATTTATTTTTTATTGTACATGTTATAATTTTTTTGATTTTATTTTTAGATAAATACATATTATATCATAACAATATATATCATATGTATGATATATAGTGATAAATAAATAAATATAATATATATATATATATATATATATGCAATATACTATTCACTGATATATATCATGGTATATATTAATGAATACATTTATATCATATATAAAAATATTTATATTTTATAAAATATTATATACTGTAATTTATTTATCAATATATATTAGTAAATAAATATATGATATATATTTATTTATATATATTTATTATGAAAAGTAAAATGAACAAGTAAACAAGAAGAAATCAATAAAATATAAAATATAAAATAAAAATATTGAAAACTGCAAGAATAATTATAAGAAGAAGAATTAAAATCATCTAAAGTAAAGAAGAAAAAGAAGAAACATAAAATATAAAGATAGCGAATAAGATAAAACAGAAGAAAAAAATAAAAAATAAAAAATAAAAAAGAATTGATGAAAGAAAATAGAGAAGAAGAAAGAAACCCATTTCTTCTAACCCAATTCATCGTTCTGATCCGAAATCAATCCAAGACCCACACTACCCTCATCCGGGTTTACAAATCAATCTTAAAAGTAACATTTTCAAGTTTGACATCTAAAACAACAATTATTATTATTATTAACAAAAAAAAATCACAAAATATATAACAATTTATTATAATTGTAAGCATACGTGTTTGTAATGTTCCGGGAAGTTTCGGATGGCCGTAAAGCGTCACATTCAAAGACATGTGAGATTCACGTGATTCTTTCCGATTTAAGGTACTGAAATCTTGCAAATTACATTTTAAAGTTCATATATAAGTAATAACTAATTTTAATATTTTTATTATTTACTTCATATAACGACAAATTCATACAATATTAGTTATGAGTTTGTAAATTGTAAAAAAAAACATGCATCTCATTCCTTCAACTTATCATTGAATTTTCAATTTCATCTAGTTTTAATATCCACATCAAATTAAAATTAATATTCATTGAAAAATTGAGTTCATGTCTTTTTATTTTATTTATTTCAAACTAATTTAATTTAACACTTCAAGCATAGGACTTCATTATTATTTTGAATATGAAAAGATGAAGAAATCAAATATAAATTGTTTTGTGTTTGAATATCAACATTAATTTTGTATATGTATTCAATAATAAGTTTTAAGATTAAATTATATTTTTTATTGCTTAGTAATTATTAATTAATACTGTAAAGTTGTTGTAGTTATATAAAATAAAATAAAATACATTATAATTAATTATTAAAAAAATGAAAATATAGCTATGTAATGATTCAAAAAATTCAGTAACATATAATGACTACCTAAACAATTGCAGGGTTTGGTTATAATACTGCAATTCGGTGTCATCCTTGAATGATTGAGCGGTGCCAGACTCCTCTTCAGAAGTACATCATAACTCTGTCATAAATGCATGTTGCAATAAGTATATCCGTTTGGCAAAAATATTTTATTAAAATAAAATTTATTTAAATATAAATATTAATTTTAACTAAAAAATAATTTTTATCTAATAATAATTAATATTTTTTATTATTACACTATTTAAATTCATTAAGTAACTTATTCATATCATATGCATATTAAAAATAGGAAAAGGGGAAGTGAAAATATAAATTTATCCCTACTTTTTTAATTTTAATAATTCAAAGATAAATATTATTTTTTAAAATTTACATGAAAATAAATATTATTTTTTAATTTTAATTCAAAAATAAATATTATTTCTTAAAATTTACATCAAAATAAATATTACTTTTTAAATTTATAAAATAGATAAAAATTTATCCAATAAATAAAAATAATAAAATAAATTTTTATTTAATATAAATTAATATAAAAAATAAATTTTTAATTTTAATTAGTGTATTATTTTATATTAATTGTGATTAGTGCATTATATTATTATTAAAATTAACAAATTAAAAATATAAATTAATGCATAATTTAAAGATAAATACTATTAATTGTACTTGTATTTGTATTTGTTAGCTACTAAATTTTATTCAAAGTTAAAAATTACTAATGTCATTCAAATATAAATACTACTCATTTGATTTCTATTTATTAAAAATTAATAATTTTATTTATATTTATTAAATATTAAATTTTATTCAAAGATAAATACTACTAATTTATCATTAATTACTTTTAAAACTTATAAAAAATAAATATAAAAATTAATCTAACAAAAATAAATAATAAAATAAATTTTTGTTTAATATAAATTATTTCACAAAATAAATTTATTAATTATAATTAATGTATTATTTTATATTAATTGTGATTAGTATATTATTATATTATATTATATTTTAGTAATTATCTTATTAAATTTGAAAAATAGATGGCTTAATATTAAATTATATTATATTTTATGTAATTATCTCATTAAATTTGAAAAATGAATGTTTTAATATTAATTAGCATAATATTAAATTATATTATATTTTATGTAATTATCTTATTAATTTTAGAAAATAGATTCTTTAATATTAATTAACATAATATTAAATAACTATATCATTATTAAAATTAACAAATTAATAATGTATAATTTAAAGATAAATACTACTCATTTTATTTGTATTTGTTAGCTACTAAATTTTATTTAAAGTTAAAAACTATTAATTTTATTCAAATACAAATACTACTCATTTTATTTCTATTTGTTAAAAATTATTAATTTTATTTATATTTATTAATTATTAAATTTTATTCAAAAATAAATATGATCAATTTATCATTAATTAGTTTTTAATACTTATCAAAAATAAATATAAAAATTAATCTAACAAATATAAATCATAAAATAAAATTTTATTTAATATAACAAATTATGGCTCATAATCATGATTTTTACCTATATTTTCCTCCTTAATATAATGTCCTTTTAAATATTGTTTTCATGTTTTTCCCTTCAAACATAAGCATATAATATAGTATTTCATGCATTATTCATATTCTCATGCATCATATTCATATATTATATACTTAGCATAATTTCATACATTTTCATACATATTTTGCATAATTTTTATAATATTTCATATAGTCTAGGAATTAACTTTATTTAGATGGATTTTACATGCATTTAGTAAGTTTTTTAGGTATTATTTTATAGTTAAATCATAATTCTAGGTTTTAGAAGTTTAGTTTTTCCATTCAAACTTAGAATTTAGGTTTTTATTGAACCATGCGAGTCCTACACGACTCATGTATGACCTACACGACTCATGTAGGCCTCGACTCCTTTTAATTTTTGTTTCCTTTGTGTTTTTCCACCTTACACGAGTCATACACGACTCGTGGATGGCATACACAAGTCATGTATGACTCGACCATCAAATTATTTCATACATTTTGGCTCATTTGAGCCTTACACGAGTCATGGATGACTTACACGACTCGTGTACCATCCGTCTTTTGCAATTTTTACTCTTTTTCATTTGATTCGAAAGCCACATGACTCGTGTAGCATTTACACAACTTGTGTGGTGCATTTAGGTCATATTTATCCTTCTTTTTCTAGCCCTAGGATCATAATAATTAGACGATTAGGATGAATTTACTTTATTGAGACAGTTATTAGGGTTTTATACATTCAGAAGAAGGGAATTCATTCATGGATTCACACAAACATTCATTCACCAACGATTATGAGAGTCTAGGTTAGGGTTTTAAGTTTTAGGGAGAGATGGAGAAAAAATAAGATTATTTCTTTATGATTGCTAATCTTTTCTTTTATTTTCTTTCCCTTATCATAGCCTTTCATCAAGACATTGAAGAAGCAACTGAGGAGGAATTGAGAAAAGTATAAGATAAAGTAGCAAGAGTGTCAGAATTGTTCAAGATTCTCTTTATCTCCACCCTCTCTTTTTATTTTATTTTTGAACATTTATTTTAGTTATATTTTCTTTATTCTCTATGTTCTTTTTATTTATTTATTTTCTGGTTATGATTTGATAGTTCTAGGGATTGGAGGATGTTTGAACGGATTTAATTCTTTTTATTAGCAATTTATTTACCTCTTTATGTTCTTGAGTTATAATTCATGCTTATGATTGTTTAATTGTTAGAACGGGCCCTTTTAACATGAAAACATAATTAGTTTTATCAATCACTTTGAAAGAAGGTTTAACCTAACCGAACGAATTTAAGAACACTAAACGATAACTGCCTAGACATAGGAGTTAATTAATTTGGAGGCACAAGGTGTAGTAAATGAACTTAATCATTGAAATTAATCTTAGCAGTCATGAAAGTAGGGTGTAAGGTTAACTTTAATAGGTAAAGATTCTTTTGGAAGAAAGAACTTTGCATCTAAACACTGCTTTGAAGTTGGTAATTGATTTAATAATGGAAGGTATAATCTTTGTTCATCATCGTTCAATCTTAGGTTTAATTATATATTATATGTATTTAGTAGTTGGTTTATGTTTTTAGTTAATTAAATAAACTATAATGTTGATTTGCCTAAATAATCGATAAAATCAATAGCTAGTACTTAGCCGCTCTTGGTCCCAATGAATGATACCCTTATACTGTAGTTGCAACCCGTATTCTTGCGGTGACATAATTACAATTTAATGATTATAAATTTAAAACTTGTTGAAATATAATGCATGTGAAAATAATACTATTTATACGCCAACAATGGCATAAAATAAATTTACTAATTGTAGTTAATGTATTAACTTATATTTTTATTAAAATTTTTTAATTTAAATATTATTTTTCAAAACTTATAAAAAATAAATATAAAAATGAATTTAACAACTATAAATAATAAAATAAATTTTCATTAAATGTAAATTAATTAATAAAATAAATTTAATAATTATTAAATTTTTATTTATATTTATTAAGTATTAAATTTTATTTAAAGATAAATACTACTAATTTATCATTAATTACATATTAATTATTAAATATGTTATTAAAAATTTATCATTGATAAATACTACTTTTTAAAACTTATCAAAAATAAATATATAAATTAATATAACAAATAAAAATAATAAAATAATCATACTATATTCAAAAGAGGGAAGAGTGTCACATCCTAAATCGAGCACACACTTTGCATTCATACATTGGTTGAAATGTATTGTTATATATGTTATTGGTGTGTTAATGATATGAAATAATGCTTATGATGTTAAGTATATGATGAGATTAGAGTTTATAGCTCTAAAGTTGAAATTGGAAATTCTGACAAAACTCCTAAACGGAACCATTGAATGGTGATGAATTGATGTTTTCGATGTTGAAAACACTTAGTATGATTAATTTGGTTAGCTCAAGATGATTTTTTTTAACATGAATTAGATATATACAAATTTTAGAAAATTTGAATTAAAAATTAATTATGATGTCATAATTGAGTGATGATGATGTAAGCATGATGTAAACGTATGAATTTAATTATGATCTTTATGCATTAGAAAATGAATAATTATGAATTAATAATGTATTAGTGAAAGTATATGATAATATAAAAATATTAGAAAAGTATAAATGATAATTTTATTAATGATATCATAATGAGATCATAAGTTGTAAAAGTGATGTCATAATTAGGATTAGTTTTAACTTATGATATGTAAATAGATAAATAGGTAAATATAATTGAAAATTGGATAATTTAAAATATATTTGAAATAGTATATTATATTAGAAGTGGGATTAGTAATTGAAAAAGTAGTTATGGATTTTAGTGTTAGTGGATAAAGAGAGAAGATAAGAATTATATTTTATTTGATTGAGAAAATTGATGGATGGTATTTTAAATTAAAATAAGGTGTATAAGAGTATATATTAAGTGTATAATATGAAATTTAAGGTTTTAGATTGGTGGATTTAAGTTAAATACAAGTATATATATGTATAGGGGCTAAAATGTAGTTTTAAAGGCATATAGGGACTAAAATGGGAATTTTTCCAAATATGATTCATTTCAAACGAATTTTATTCTCATTTGGACTTAGATTTCATTCCTTTATCCTTCCTTATCCATAGCATACCATTCATTCATTCTTCATCTTATCATTATCTTACCTTTATCTTTCTTAAGTCTTTTCTTCATTTTCTATCTTTGTCCTAACCTATCTTCATCTTCTTCAAAATAATTGAACCTAAGCTCCATCAAATCTTCATTTTTTCTTCAAAATAGTTCTATTAGTGAATCTTAAGTTCAAGTCAAGATATTCTTCATTTTTCCTTGTTAAGTGAAAAACCGAAGCTAATCCTTGAAGAAGCCAAAATCTACAAGCTTTTCTTCCTCTTTTGGTTTGGATTTTTCAAGATCCAGCAAGTTCTTTGAGTATACATGAAGGTAATGTTGAAATAATCTTTGTTTCTTTGTTTTCCATCATGACCAAAACTTTTTCTTAATGGATCTTTAAGTTATGCTCACAATGATGAAGATCCACACACTTAGGATGGAAACCATAACCTTTCCTTGAAGTTTGACTTTTTTATGGTTAGATCTAACTCTTTTAAGTACATGCATGTTGATTTAAGGTGGGCAGTAACTTTAAGGAGGTCAAAGAAATGAAGATCTACATAAATCCGTAGTTAAATCTAAAGAAGAAGAAGTTTAAGTTGAGATTTAAGTTATTAGGTTTAAAGGTGAGCTTGGTAAGTATGATTTTGTATTGGATCCACTTGATTTATGAATTTTTGGTATGATTTGAGTTCTAGCTGAAATGTTTGAAGTTTTATTGATGGATTTTGGTTGATGTTTTAATAGTTAAATAAGTTAAGATTGTAAAGGATATAAAATAAAGTGAGTTATGGTTGTGTGGGTGTGTGTGCTTTATGATTTTCACTTTGGCTGAAACTTTCAAGCAGCATTTTAATGGTTGGTAAGTTTAAAATATGATGTTAAAGATGATTTACTAAAAACAGAAGGTTAATAGCAAAAATGATGATGAAATTAAAGCTTAAGCTAAGAAAAATTGATGATTTAAGGCTTAATATCATTTTAAGTGTATATGACTTAAGAACTATGGATTAAATGATTAAGTTTAGGTATGATTTAAGAAATTAATTTCTAATGAAGGTTAAATGA
>CANYBF010175627.1:0-13229 GCA_948192965.1 Dalechampia spathulata
ATAGCGACGGAAATGGCGATAACATAATTCCGTCGCTATATAGCGACGGAATATCCTTTCTGTTGCAATTCCGTCGCTATTTAGCTACGGAATTAATTCCGTAGCTAAATTCCGTAGCCAAATACCATATTTTTTGTAGTGCATCATCATAACCAACTTATGACATCATAATGACATCATAATTAAAAATACTAATTATACTTTTCTAATATTTACATTTTATTATATACTCTTATTAATACATTATACATTCATAATTATTCATTTTTTAATAAAAATCACAATTAAATTCATAAACTTACATCATGCTTACACCATTATCACTCAATTATGATATCGTAATTAATTTTTAATTCAAATTTTCTAAAATTTGTATATAACAAATTCATGTTAAAACAATCATCTTGAACTTACTTAATTAATCATATTTAAGTGTTTTCATTATCGAAAACATCAATTTATCATCGTTAAGGGGTCGTTTCAGTGGTTTTCGTCAAAATTTCAATTTTCAACTTTTAATCCATAAACTCTAATCTCATCATATACTTATCATTATAATCATAATTTCATATCATTTTCACACCAATAACATATAAACAAGATTTTCAACCAATTCATGAATGCAAAGTGTGTGCTCGTTCAGGATGTGACAATGCGGATGTGATAAAAATGGTATAACGATTAAAGAATCTAGATAGTGAGTTACAAAATGAATCGGGTATGCCTATCTCAAGCTAATAACATGTCTTCTTCCTAAACCCTATCTAGCATAGATCTAATGATTTTTTTCATTTTTTGGAGAAATGGGGATTCAACTCATGCTAGATAATGATTTATTTTTATTTATCAATCATAATTTTTTCAAGAAAAAAGTAAACGAAAGTCTTGGTTGAAATTATCATAATATATTAAAAAATGAGAGGGAACAAATAGAAATATTATTATATCATTTCATCTAAATTTATTTTATCTAATAATTTTAATTTATATTTATAACAAATGTAATTTAAGAATTCTATTTAAATTCAAATATAAATATTAATTTTACCTATCTAAAAGAATTTTATTCAAACTTGTCTAAATTTTATCTAAAAGAATTTTATACAAATAAAAATATAATTTTATCTAAAAGAATTTTATACAAATAAAAATATTAATTTTAAAAACTAATTTTTATCCATAAAATTATATTTACATATAATACCAATTTTTATTTAAAATAAATATAAATAAAAATAAGAAATCTATTTTGATATAAATACTAATATTTATAATGTAAATAGCAATTTTTATTAAAATATTTTACATATTAACATAAATACTAATATTTACTTAAAATATTTAAATATATAATTCTTTTTGAATACAAATATAAATATTAATTTTTTAACTACTTAGAAATGTTAATTTAATAAATATAAAATAATAAACTACAATTTTATTTCCATATAAATTTATTCAACTTTTATATATATATATATATATATATATATATATACATATATATATGTATGTATGTATATATATATTTGTATGTATGTATATATAAATTTGTAGATATCAAAAAATTCAAATTAATTTTTGGATCAATTAAATATAATTTTGATCTATGAAATGAATTAGATTAAATAATTATTTTAATCTAATAAATGAAATATATTTTATGGATCAATTAAATAAATATTTTTTATCTATAAAGTAATTAAATTAAATAATTATCTTAATCTAATAAGTTAAATAGATTTTAAACCAATCAAAATTATCCAGTTTATCATCTAAATTTAAATTATTTTAATAGTAAGATAAATACTTTTAAAATAATAAATAAATAAAGTGATAATTATTTTGAAGTAAGGATAGAGATTCAATTTATAAATTCCTCTCCTCCAAATTACTATAAATAGAGGTCTCCCCTTCATTTCAAAACATACGTATCGAAGCCAAAAGCAACAAGCTACAAGCTACAAGCCTCAAATCCTCAAGGTATTCTTCAAGTTCATCACAGTATTCGAGGAGTTTATCAAGGTGTTCATCAAGTTAATCAATGTATTCTTCCTCCAAGGTGAAATTTGATTCAAGATCAAACCCTTAAAGGATTTGAATAGTGTTCTTTGCTAAAAAATCAAATTTAATTCAAGAACAAGCTACAAAAGTTCTTGAATCAAGTTTTTTGCTTCGAAATTTGAATAAGAGGATTTAAATTTTTTATTATAGAATTTTATATTAGAGATTGTAATCCACTTCAAATTAATGAATTTATTTGTTACTCAATTTCTAATTAAATATCATTTTTATTTTATAGATTTCATGTACTACAATATTAATATTCAAATATAATGCATAAATATGATATTATCATAAGTTATGTAATTGAAGTATTTATATTCATATTTTATAGCTTTTATTTATCATATTATTATAATATTTTAAATATTATCTACATTAGAAAAGATTATATATGAATAAATAATTAATAACACATTATCCAACCATAGTTATATGAAAAAATTGCAAACGGAAATGCTACAAGTTGCTGCAGTTAAGCCAAGTGCACATGCAAGGGATGGACGAATTTAACGGACAATGAATCTACATATAGGCCTTTGCGGGTGCATGAATATATATATATATATATATATATATATATATATATATATTGACGTGTTCTATGTTATTAATTATTTAAACGTGTAATTATATATTTAAGCGGAAGAACTATATTAAATTAATAATTCCGACACCTTAAAGCTTGGAGGCAAATTGAACTTTGGATGAGGGGCAAATATATAAGTAGAATTCTAGAAAACATATATCAATAGATATTATACGATCAGTGATAGATATATCTTAGTGAATATGAAACCGTCCTTTTGATTGAACTCTATGGTATAGAGAGTCACATGTCCTGATTTCAAGAGCGAAGGATAAACTTGACCTGCAACCTATCGTAATGGACACTGCTGCGGCAATTTATTAATGCACATGAATACACACACTGTCATGTTTCTTCCTCGAAAAGGAAAAAACACCCACAAAGTCATTAAACCGTATCATGTCACGTTTCACCATTAGAGTCACGGTAAAATGAAGTGAAGCAGATGACGTTTGACTTTACGAATAAGATCATCATTTAATTTTAAACCCACGCATGGGCCATCACCGTCATTCAATCAGGGGATGTACCAGCCTACCCTATCTATCTATTCATGCTCTCTCCCCGTCCCCACCAAATCCGCTACCGTTTCAAATGATTGCTCTTAATTTTGTTTCTCGAGTATCGTGTGGTGGCCCTTGGACAAGAGGTTTCAATCAAATAAATATTTTTGAATTTAAAAATTTAAAATTGAATAAAAACCATTGATGTTTACATACTTTTTTCTAGATCTATTTCATTATATTTTTAGATATATTCATAGGGCTCATATTCATTATTGAAGAAAGATGATCTCAAATTATTAATTAAAAAGATTGATATTTCACATGTTAATAAGAATAAGCTAAATGAATAATGTTTATATTATAAGCTATGTTATTAAAAATATAGTTGCGGTTATTTGGATAGAAGAGAATTATTGATTTCTTGAAAGCTAAGAAAAGGGGATGGGAAAGGACTATGTCTGCAATGTTGCCTATTCCTTGTTACCATTGCCCGCCTGTCCCTCCAATCATGTCTAAACAAGCTTCGAGATCGTTAAAAATTAAAATAATAATGTTGAATTAACGAAAGAATTACGATTATACCTTATAGAAGTTTATGTATTATTATCTTGTATCTTTTATTTTTATCTTTAAATATAAATATAGAATGAATAACATCCTAATATCACAATTATATCCAAAGTAAGAGATTATTTTACTCCTAAAGAATGGTTATCCGATTTGAATAATAAAATGTTATTTCAATATCAATTGAATATGTATATGACATCTTGATAGTTACATCTTTAATTATTTTATTTACATACATAAATATCAAACTATAAATCGTATTAACTGAATCTAATTGGCACTTATTTTAAGAGTTACATATATATTTTTATTGTAATATAAAAATTGTTTAAATTTAATATATAAATTTTTTTTATCTTATTTAAAATCTCTCTAATTATTGAATGATATATATTCTATTGTATATATTATGTTTATATGCCAAAATATTTATGAAATGTGTAAAACTAAATGTGTTTATTTATCAATTAAAAGATAGAATTCATAAACATTTAATCAAAATTTTAAATTAAACCAAAAATACATTTTATCAAGTTAAATATTTTTTAATTCATTTAAATTTATATAATAATTTTTTGTTATCAATTAATAATTTTATGTCTATAAACATCTTTAATTTCTTAAAAATCATTAACTAAAATGAATAAAAAATATTTTTAAACAGGAACTACCGTTTTTTATTATTTTAACTTGTGGTAATCCAATTTATAAATAAATAAAGCCATTATTTAAATTTTTATTGTTTAATTTAATTTAGATATATAAATCATAGTAGAATAAAATGTTTAGTTAAATTGTTGTTATTTCTATTGTTTAACCTAATCTTATAATTAATTTTTAATTAAAATTATACTTTAAACATTTTGTCTTGTAGTAAAGTTATTCAACTTTATATGTATATAACAAAACAATCATTTGCTATATAAACATTTCATGGATGATAAATTATTTATTATTTAGGAGTTCAATATTTTCTTTTAGATAAAAAATAATCATATTATTATTAATAATCGAAAAATAAAGCATGAAATAGCTATATGAATGAGGGTAGTGTGCAACTGTAAGTGACATTTTATCGATGAAATAAAATCTCTAGAATAAGTTAATAAAATAGCTATATGAATTGATGATAAACTTTTTTTTATCATCATTTAATGATGGAATATAAATAAAATGGAGACGGGTTTGATGAATGGTGATGAAATCTCAATTCTATCACTAGGTTTACAGTTGTAAAATGTGATTTGTTTGCAATTCTATGTATTTTTATTTCCTCTGTATTGAATATTTATACATGTATTTCAAAACCAAGAAACAGACACATATACAAGTTCTGGAAAGTTCATCGAAATGTTGTCGTGTGAACCTTGGACACAAACGTTGTCATTTTGAATAAGTCCCTTCAAGTCCACATCCTTTCACTTCCATCCATCTAACTTATTCTCTTTCCAATACATTTTGTTTCCTTATGCTTCAGATCTCCTTCCTCTTCCTTTGATTTTCTATTTTGCAGGCCATCAGTTTTCTTTCTTTCCACCAATTTGCTCCTGTGTTCTTCTTCTATAACTTTAACCTTTCATTTTTGTTCATATACTCCTTCTCCCCCCTACAAGATAAAGCCGGGGTTTGAAGCGCTAGGCAAAGCTTGAGCAGTAGAGTCTAAAATGATTTTACATCAAGAGATTTGGTGAAAAGATCAACAATTTAGGTGGTGGAACTGACATGGACTACCTGAATCAGGCCGGCCTTCATGCTATCTTGAACCACATGATAGTTGATTTTGACATGTTTAGTTCTTTCGTGAAAGACTGGGTTTTTAGCAATGTGGTCAACTGCTTGATTATCGTAATGAAGAGGAATGGGTAGATGGAGAAATGAGGAAGTCCTTCAATAGTTGAGTTATCCATTTCAGTTCCCCTACTATCTTGGCCATACTTATGTATTCAGCCTTTGTGAAGGATCTACTGACGGTGGTTTGATTTTTAGTTTTCCAGGAGATGAGCGCTCCACCGATGAAGATGCAGTAACTTATGATACAACATTGAGTAATCTTACAGGTGGTCCAGTCTTCATCACAGTATACTATAACCTTGGTGGAGTGCCCTACTAGAAAAAAAGACCATGGTTTTGTTGGCCATTGAGATAGTGAATGATATGATGTTTAGTTGTGAGGTGACCCCGATGAGGTACTTGCATGTATTAGCTTAACTGCTGAGTGGCATGTGTGATGTCGAGCCTTGTTAAGCCTAGATAGAGTAGTCTGCCCATCATCCATCTATAAATTTCTAGGCTTTCTAGTACCATGCTTTGATCTTCATCAAGACGATGCCCTGAAGGTAAAGGAAAAATTGGTGTTTTTACTTTTATCAACTTCTTTCTTAAACTAAATCACATATATATTTCTATTGATGTATATGAATGCCTTGTGCAAATCTAGAAACTTCTAAGCCAAGGAAGTAGCGATTTGGTCCTAGATCTTTAATCGTGAAGTCATTATGTAACCAGCTTTTGATGTTGAGGATATATGGCAGTGAAGGTTTAGTAATCAATATATCATCTACATAAACCACCAGTGCTAGAAAAAATCATTTGATCCTTTGGTGAAAAGGCAAGTATCATTCTGAGACTACTTCAAACCATATGCTTTGAGTTTGGCGGTGAGCTATTTATTCCACATCCATCCAGCTTGTTTCAGACCATAGAGACTTTTTTTTAACCAACATACATTTCCATGTTTTGTTCGCAAGTAACCCTCAAGTGGATATGCCAACCCTGGGAGGTAGCCAGTGCCAAGAGGATGTGCATAGTAACCATCTTGGTAACAGGTGAAAAAACTTCATAAAAATCTACACCAGGTATCTATTTATATCCCTTCATAACCAGTCTTGCTTTGTAGCATGAAATTGAGCCATATGTATTGTATTTGACACGGTATATCCACTTTGACTCAATTGGATGCTTATTTGCTGGTAAACTAGTGAGCTCTCATATGTCATTCATGTCCAGTGCCTGTAACTCATCTTGCATAGCCTATTGTCAATGACTATCCTTAACAGCTTCTACATAGTTAGTTGGTTTATGAACAATATCTATAGATGCCATGTAATGGATGTATTATGATGTAAATTGTGGTGAATTTATGAAAGGTGTAGTGTCCATGCTAGCAATAAAGTCCTCTAACCAAGATGGTGTAGACCTTTCTCCAACACTTCTACGTAAAGGAGGTTGCTCTAAATTACTGTTGTCTGTATTAAGCATGTCTGTATCAATGGGTTTCTCTGTATGATCATCTGGGATTGATTAAGGAATAGGTATGATCTGTGTATATGTTGTGTCATAGCTATATGAGAATATGTTTTCCTTAAACTCGACATCTCTTGAGATTACTACATATTGATCTTCCAATGAAAATAACTTAAAAGCTTTGTAACCCTCAACTAACCCTAGAAGAATGCACTTTATAGCACGAGACTAAAATTTATTTCTGTTTAGACTAATATTACTTGCATAGCATAGAGTATCGAATACCTTGAATTTGTCATAAGGTAGTTGGTCCTGGTATAACTTTTCGAATGGGGTTTTCCAATCTAAAATGGGAGAGGGTAAGACATTTATGATATGGGTGGCGTATAGGACAACCTCACTCCAAAATTTAGATGGTAGTTTTGACTGAAATATAAGAGCCTTAGCTATTTACAATAAATGTCTATGTTTTCTCTCAACTATGCCATTCTATTGTGGAGTGTAAGTGTAACTATGCTAATGAACTATGCCTTTTGACTCAAAAAATGTGGAGCGCATATGATTTTGGAATTCGGTACCGTTATCTAATATGATTTTCTTGACCTTTTTTGATAATTGATTTTCTATCATAAGAATGAAACTTTTCAGGATTTGACTAACATTATGTTTATCTTTTAACATATAGGTCCAGGTGGCTCTACTAAAATCATCAAAGATGGTAAGGAAATATGTTACCCCTGAAATAGAGGTGATGGCATAGGGTCCCCAAAGATCAATGTGTAGTAATTCAAGGGAAGTAACTATTTATGCTTTGGCTTTTTGGAAAGGTTGTCTTGTTTGTTTTGAAAATTGGCATACATCACATATATGTGGGAAAGACTTTTTTGAGAACTATATTTCATTTATATGCTTAAATTATCTTCAAATGCATGACCAAGTCTCATATACTATAAATGAGTCTTATTACATATAGCAGTAAATGCATTGTATGCGTCTCTTATCATATCAGTGTCTAAAACATATAAACCTTCTTATAGGGTCCCTTGTGCTATATTATCATGGGTGGTAAGGTCTTGCAAAAAATACTTGTTAGTTCTGAATATTGCTTGTATGTTGTTGTTTTATACAAGTTCGCTAACAGATAGGAGGTTGTGATGAAAATCAGGCATGCATAGAGCATTTTTAAGGGTTAGTTTTGGGCTTAAATTGATGTGTCCTATGTATGCTATATTTTGGGTCTTACCATCATGAAAATACACTTTGTTTTGAATTATCTTGGGTGCTATGAATGAGGAAAGGTTATTTGATATGTGTGAAGTGGCACTTATATCTACTATCCATTTTTCATGTCTAATTGTATAATGTTTAGGAAGTTTTGAGTTAATACCTGCTTGATCAATGCATCCAACATTCTCTTATGGGCTACATCCCTATATGTATTTTTGAACTTTCTGTTGTACTAAGCTGGTAATGTCTACACTTAATGGATGATTTTGGACTGCATTTGTTCTTTCTCATTTTTTCTTCATGTCACCAAACCATTCAAGATACCCTACTATTTTGAAATAAATTTCCTTGGTATGCCCAGACATGTTGCAATGAGTGCATTTCAATTTTTTCTTTTCTTTAAGATCTGAAATCCGTTTGCTCACAAAACTTGTAAAATTTTAGTGTGGATTCACTGCCATGACCTGATGTGTAACCTATCCATTCTGAACCTCCCTTTATTTCTCTACACTTAGTATCATAGCATAGGCTTTGTTGATGCTAAACAATGGCTCCATGAGTAATATTTGGTTCTTGACATTATCATAAGCTTTATTTAACCTCATTAAAAACTACATTAACCAATCACAATCCTCATGTTTAGTTAATTTAGATTTCTAATTGCAGCTGCACTTTGGTAGAGGTCTTAGAACATTTAGTTCTTCCTATAGCTTCTTCATTTTTTATGAAATAGACAACCACTAACATTTCCTCTTGTTGCAGGTTGCTTAATCCTTGTTTTAGCTAAAACAATAATGGACCATTGCTTCCACCAAATCGCTCTTGAAGCTTATCCCATAAAGCCTATGCTGAAATGACATAAATGAAGGATTCAACCAAGTCCTTTGATAGAGAATTAAGGATCCAGGATATCACCATAGAATCCATTTATCGCCAATCATCATAATATAGAGAATCTTCTTCAAGAGCTGGTGAAGATCCATTGATAAAGCTCAACTTGTTTTTAGCTCTGAGAGCATGGAGCATAGATCTACTCCATGGTATGTAATTCAAGCCAATCAGTTGTACACTTACCAACATAAGACCTGGTTGATCGGAGTGATGCAGTATTATGGTAGAGCCTTTGGTTGGTGCCAAGATGTTTATTTCAACAACTTTGGCCATAGTTAGCAAAAAGTTGTTACCTCTCTGATACCATGTAAAATGTGATCTATTTGTAATTCTGTGTATTTTTATTTCCTATGTATTGAATATTTATACATATTTCAAAACCAAGAAACAAATACGTATACAAGTTCTAGAAACTTCATCAAAACGTTATCGTGTGAACCTTGGATACAAATGTTGTCATTTTGAATAAGTCCCTTCAAGTCCACATCCTTTCACTTCCATCCATATGATATGTTCTCTTTCTAATACATCTTGTTTTCTTATGCTTCAGATCTCCTTTCCTCTTCTTCTGACTTTCTATTTTGCATGCCATCAGTTTTCTTTCTTTCCACCGATTTGTTCCTGTGTTCTTCTTCTATGACTTTAACCTTTCATTTGTGTTCATATACTCCTTCAATAGTCAATCTAGTAAGATGAATCAAAACAAATATGAAAGATAGAATTATTGAAGGATCCATAACAATTAACAATAATAAATTTTCATCATTATTGTCCATCACTTTTGTGATAAATGTGATGTCATTTAAAATTGTTTTATGGTCAAATTTGTTGAAAAAAATTTTGGATGTCTAATTTTGGTTAGAATTTTTTGCATTGAAGGAAAAAATATTGATAAAATTTCTTTTACCAAATTATTAGTTATGGTATTTGAATATTATTACAAAATAATATTAACTTTTTATTATAAGAAGACTTAAGAATTAAAAGTTCAAATACATATTAATTTACATAAAAATTATTTAAAAAATATGTAGAAATATGAAGTATAAAAAAACTAAAAATTTTCAAATTTAAAATAATTATAAATTATGTTCACTCCAATTAAGCATAAAATATTTTTAAAAGTGTTTATTAATTATGTTTATATATATGTGAAATTATAAAATTTTAACAATCATTGTCACAATAAATAAAATGATAGTAAATAGATTATGGTAAATCATATGTTAATATAGAATTTAATTTTAAAGATATTTATAAATATTTACAAATAAAAAAATGTATCAAATGTTTGTATAAATTTGGTGCAAATTGGTTTAAGAATAAATAAAATTTTATTATAATTTATATAATTTGAGTAAATATGTAATAATTAGCTGCCCAATAAGATGTAGAAGTGGTGAAAAAATAGTAATAAGAAAATGTATAAGACAAAAGGAAGCAATCTTTGATTTATATGGATAACAACATGATCACTTTCAATATTAATTTTTATTAATTATCATATTCAAGAATAATGTCTTATAATAGTGGCAACAATAGAAGGTGGATGCATGAACTATTTGTTGATGGTTTGAATATAAATTTGAAATTTGCTAATGAAGAGATAGAGAATTTCATGAATTTTGCAGGTACTCAAAAAGTATGTATGAGTAATGGATTAATGAGATGTATATGTATAAAATGTAGAAATCTATATTTTCAAATGATGGATGATTGTAATTTTCACTTGTTGAAGTTTGATTTTGTACTTGATTACTACATTTAACAATATTATAATGAACAATACATATATAGGAAGTACATATGGTGACGATAATGATTTTGTTGGAAGATGGAATGTAAGTGGAGAAATGTTTACTAATTATAAATTTAGAGATTCATCCAACTTAGAGCGTGAAATAATAATGGATGAGTTAACAAATTTGAAGTACAACAATGATGTTAAAATGACTCCTAAAATTGAAGCTTAATAATTTTTTGATATGTTGAATGTGTGTGATGTGGAGTTATAGCCTTGTCACAACTTTCCACTACGTAATATGCTCCCATAGCATGATTACTAATTCTCTAATCAAGAAAACTAATAATCATCTTACAAGGGATCTCTATCATTTAAGAATAAGTACATAAAAAAAAAATATATACATATACATATACATATACATATACATATACATATACATACATACATACATACATACATACATACATACATACATACATACATACATACATACATACATACATACATACATACATACATACATACATACATACATACATATATAAATATATATATATATATATATATATATATATATATATATATATATATATATAACAATCTGTCATCTATAACTGATCTATCTATCATTCCCAGGTAACATTATATTATCATATATTATCACGAAATTTAAATCATCACCTTATTAAAAACATTATCATACACACCTTTTATTTTATAAATTAAAGTATCATCATGATAATATCGTCATAATTAATAGTATTATCATTTATTTTATAATACCACCAAACTTATTTTAGTTACTACCAAAGTACTTATTTAAGAAGTTGCACCATGGTCTCAGAAATAGAAGTATGAAAGAAATCACACTAATTACCAATAACTTTATTATTTGTCCAGCTGCTGATGGTGCTAGCGATTCTACTCTCCGGTTTTGCTTGTTCCTACATTCATCAAATGATAAACGTTGAGTATAAAACTCAGTGGTGCTAGTATAGCATAAATATCAAATATCATAAAAATCAAATATCAATATGACCCATTTATTTTTACATATAATCCCATAATTTTAATAATGATAAATAATCATCGTATAAATAAATTCCCAAAACATCATTAAATATTACAAACATAATATCATGATGTCATTATTTATATTCCATTATCATTAATAATCATTTTAGCATTATTCATAATTTTTATTCCACCTATTTTAATATCTCATGCATATTTACTATGTCATCATAGTCATGTTCAAATCAAACTCACCTTAGTATCTTTTAAAATTGTTATCTAAATCAATCATTTAATCTTTATTTAAATGTCAATAGTATTAAGCATTGTATGTCATTATATAATATCATCATCATTATTATAACATTACATATTAGCATCATGTTTATATCGTTATCATCAATTTGAATATTATCCTTAACATATCAATTTAATAATAAACATGAACATCATGGTATGTATATTGACCATAAGACACAGCAAAATATACTCATAGTTGTATAACTTAATACCATTTATAACATCATCATCATTTATTCATGAACAATGTATTTTTATGAGAATGCATTTATGTTATGCATTCTCCCTCATATCAGTACTTAAAACATTTGGCCATTTCATTTATATTCGCATGTACCAGATCTTTCATATCATAACTTACTTATGGTTCAACAAACCGAAACCCATTTCTCATTTATTGTCTCTTTTTTTTTGTTGCTTTGCATATCATTTTCCTTTTCGTTTAATTCCTATAGGAAATATATCATATTCCCGATATATCTCATTTAACATTTTTCTTATATTTGTTGATTTTCCTCCTTTATTTCTCCATATCATGCTATGCCATGTTCATGCTTAATGTATTATGTATATGACATGATTAATGAATAATTAATAACATATCATAATTAATTGTGTAATGCTACTGCATTACCATACCATCACCTCTTTGACCGTTAAATGATCTGAAGTTTCTAATTAAACTATCACAAACCTGATATGTCCTTTCCTTTGTTAATATCCTTCGATGATTCATGAGATTTATCCACTGATTTACCTAATTCATAATCAATATTCATCCATTACTAATGCATTTCATTTCATCATTTATTACACTATTGTGTTAATTAAACACATATATCTGCTTTGTTTTCTTATCTTATCATTTAAGAAATTATGTTACTATTTACTATGGTAGTTACTATTCCATTTATCTAAATTAAATATTCTTTATTTAAAATCCAATCGTAACATTTTTAATATCTATTTACTATAATTATAATACCACTGAAGAAAACCTTTCATTATCATTTTATAAAACTTCTTCATAACATTGATTTGTTTATTTAATCATTTAGATATTAAACATTTAATTTAT
>CANYBF010175708.1:0-12856 GCA_948192965.1 Dalechampia spathulata
TAATAACCTTTTTCATTTTGCATCCTTTTAGTGACATTTTAAAAAGCTTCAAAAGCATCATCTTTATGAGCTAAGAATGAAACCCAAGTAAACCTAGAGTAATCATCAACAATCATAAATGCATAATGCATACCACCTAAACTAGCTACCCTAGTTAGACTAAACAAATCCATATGTAAGAGTTGATGAGGTTTGGTAGATGTTACCTTGTTTTTGGCCTTAAATGAAGATTTTACCTGTTTTCCCATTTGGCAAGCCTCGCATACCTTGTCTTTAGCAAATTTGATCTTTGAAAATTCTACCACATGCTCGTCCTTCCCGAGATCATTAATGCTATCGAAACTGGCATGTCCAAGCCTTCTATGCCACAACCATGAATCTTCACTAACAGACGTAAGACACTTTACCTCTTTGTTAGCAATAGAGTCTAAATTAATCATATAAATGTTTTCTATCCTATCTCCTTGAAATACCAATTTATCATTACTGATCCTATGCACATAGCATCCTTTAGGATCAAATACAACCTTAAATCCACTATCACATAATTGACTAATGCTAAGCAAATTATGTATCAAACCATCAACCAATGAAACTTTATTGAGGGAGAAATTGGAATTCTTACCAACCTTACCAATTCCAATAACCTTACCTACACCATTATCCTCAAAGGTAACGTCTCCCCCTGAATATTCCTCAAGATAGGAGAAAAGACTTGCATTCCAAGTCATATGCTTTGAGCATCCACTGTCTAAGTACCATTTGTTTTCATCGATCTTGGAGCTCAAGCATACCTCATCCTTTTCATCCTCATTTAGGATTGCCATGAAGCATAGATTGGTGGCTCCTTCATCATGGGACATCGTCTCACTTAACTCAGTATCATTATCCCATGTAGCTTTCAATGCCTTCTTCTTGAAAGGCTTGGATGGCTTGTTGAGGAGAGGACACTCATTCCTCATGTGTTCAGGTTTATTACATTCAAAACACTTGATTTGATTTCTCCTTGGGATGTCTCTACGATTGGAGTCCCTTCGATTGAAATCTTTTCTTGGCTCAAATGGCTTCTTGCCATCCCTTTCATTCTTCTTCTTCTTAATGAAGTTCTTTACACGCTTGGAAAGAAGAGCCACTTCATCTTCAAGGTCTCCTTCGCTAGTTGAAGATGAATCTTCCTCTTTAGTAGCTTTGAGGGCAATCCCTCGTCTCTTGTCTTCCTCAACTCCTTGCTTGAGAGTTATCTCATATGTGAGGAGTTTTCCTAAAAGCACATCCGTAGACAAAATAGTCAAGTCATTTGCTTCTTCTATTGATGTAACTTGAGCCTCCCAATCTTTCTTTGGTAAAACTTGTAAGATTTTGTTGTTGATGTCTTCTCTTTGGTACATCTTGTTGAGCTTCATTAAACCATTTACGATCACCATAAGTCAGTTGTACATCTCAGAAACTGATTCGTTTGCTTTCATCTTGAATAATTCATATTCATATGTAATCAATTGAATCTTCTTGTTGCAAACTTGGTTGGTTCCTTCATGATGCATTTCTAAGGCAATCCACACTTGCCTAGCTGTGACACAATGAGACACCCGACCAAATTCTTCATGACTCATAGCACAGTAGAGCATGTTTATCACCTTCTTGTTGTTGCAGTTTGCATTCTTCTCTTCTAGTGTCTAATCATCTCTATCCTTAAGAGAAACAACTCCATCAATGGTGATTGTGGGTGGAGAGTATTCTTTCCTCAGCATATCAAACAATTCACATCCATTGCTGTCCAAAAACACTTCCATTCGATGCTTCCAATATGGATAATCAGTTCCATCGAAGTAGAGGGGTCTTGTATAGGATTGACTCTCGGTTGCCATAGGATCTTTTGCTCAAGAATTTTACTTCTTCTAACAATGAGCACCAAATTCTCTGATACCAAATGAAATTCCTAGAACCGCTGGCAACACGTGTGATTTATAGTGGTTCAGCCAACTCTTGCCTACGTCCACTTTCTCCTAAGTCTCAACTTAGGGTTCCACTAGAATCACAATCAATTTATAAAAGGATTTCCAAATGAATCCAATACCCCAGTGTTTTCAAGGCTTACACTCTAACCTTTACAATATGAATCTTACAATCAACTTAAAATACAAGTTAATCCCTAATGGATTAAGCTCACATTAATCCTACAAAGATAAAACCTAATCTCTAGGTAGTAGGATTACAAACAACAAAGCAATTGAAGAAAAAAGCTTGAAACTTACTTGTGACAGATGAATATAGCTCAAAGACAAGTGCTCTGCAAGTATATTTTTGTTAGGATGAAAGTATGAAAAGTTGTGTATATAAAACTAGCCGTTTCTCAAACTTTAAAACCTAATTTCTAAGTCACGTATGGCCGTACTGTATTTGTATGCCCGTACGGATTCAAAAGTATCCGTTAGAAATTGGGAAGGAACTGTGGTACGACCGTACCATCACTTAGTACGCCCGTACGCACCCAAGTTTCCTGACAAACAATTTTCTTGCAAGTTCGCGTACGACTGTACTAACCATTGGTACGCCCGTACGGAGGCAGGTTTCCTGACAAACTAAATTCCTGTGAGTTCGCGTACGGCCATACCACCCAATGATACGCTCGTACCAAACTCAATGAAACAATACACACTTGGTACGTCCAACCGTATGACCATACCACGTACAAACAATAGTTGGTACGTCCATACAAACAATAGTTGGTACACCCGTACCACATTAAAAACACTTAGAAAATTTGCAAATAACTTAAATTGACTCACACGTGACTCAACAATCAAAACCTAGGGTCTAACAAAGTGTTTCAACCAAAAATTAAATAATTAAATAAATAAATTTTATACTAATTTATTTAATATTTTTATAAATTAAATGATTTTTAATATTTAGGCCATTAATCAATTTAATAGGCTTAAATTAAAGAGTTTTTATCAAAACTAGATTGATTTTAATTAATTTAAATAATTAAATAAATTAATTCTATATTAATTTGTTTAATATTTTTATTAATTAAATGATATTTAGTAAATTAGGCAATTAATTGATTTAAAAGTCTTAATTTTTTAGAAATATATGATGGAGGCAGTTGTCAGATAATGTACGCTGATTATGGAGGAAATGAAGGAACTTGATACATGAAATGAAGGCAATTATCAATATTTTGGGATGATGGTTCTAAGAAAGGATAAATAGCAAAATAGAAAATGGGAAAGAACCAACAATCACTCCTCAAGAAAATCACTTTGAAGCAAATTTCATTCTAACATTTATTTTATTGAGCCTTTATTTTATTTTATTTTATTTTACACAATCTTGCTTTAATTTCAATTGCCCCTTTACACATTCAAATACAATTCTTTTTATAGCATTATCTTATTTTTTGAGCTTAATTCTCTAGTACAAGCAAATAGAAGATCCACAATTCATTGTTTAAGAGTTAGAAGGTGCAAATAGTTTGAGAACACTTAAATTCTCTAGCATGCTCACAATGCACAAGAATCACATGAACATCTTTTTTGGCATGCTTGATGGGACATATTGATGATGCCACCAAGAACCAAAAGTAATTTGGGAAAAGAAATTGAGTTTAAATCTCAAGACTTGGAGATGCCCACTGCTATAGTAGGGGTTTCAACTTTGATGCAATAAATTAAGCAAGGGGAATTTCCTAAAGGTGTAGAAGTAGAGGCAATTGCATAGGCCTCCCTTGTGGTCGTGAGGTCTTCAAGAGAAAACATGGAGTTTGCCATACAAGCGTAGATGGTTAAAGTTATCATAGAGGATATCATTCATAAGCTCGTCCAAGTGGTAACAATTACTATGAAAGAGGTTAAAAGAGTGACTAAATCAATAAAAGGTACTAATAAAATTCTAGAGGGTTGTTGACACTGGATTTTCACCCATGTGCATGTAATTTTTGAATTTTTCTCGATATGACTTCATATAATGGCCGATTTTTGAATTTGGGTTGCATACATGCTTTTCGTAATGCTATAAACCATTTTATCATATGGTGCATCTAGCATTTTGCTCGTATAAGGCAACACATGAAGTTGGCTTTTTGGACGCTCGTGCTACAAACTTGTTTCCTTATTGATATGGCTTGATATAGCTTCCTATTTTTAAAATCAAGTAGCCCACATAGATTTCATAGCCCTATGAGTCATTTTGGACATATGGTGCATCTAGTTTATGGCTTGTATAAGTCGATGCATGAAGTGAGTTTTCAATTATATGCGTAGAAATAGTTGAAAAATGCCCTTTATCCCACATTACCAATTGGTGATTGATTCATTACTTGATGGATCTTATAAATACCCTCCGGGTATTGACTTAAAAAAAAAGAAAGAAATATTTTAGTTAGAAGACAATAAGCTCTTTCAGAATTAAAATCTCATCTAATTAAACAATTAATTAGGCTTAGTGACTAAATTGATCTCACTAAAACCCTAATCACATTTTGGATTTGGAGGACAACTTTACTAGCCTTGGAAAGTCATTTTTCTCCCATTTCTCTTTGATTTTATTTGATTTCATGGCTTGATTTATGATTTTGGTTGCTTTCCCAAATGCTATAATGTCATTTAGGACTTGCAAATGTCCTAAATGGCCTGTAATGATTGAATAATTGGTAAATATTCATGCTTTTCTTCGTAAAATGCAGCTTTATTTCTCTAATGACTATTATATGCATCATATATATCATTATATGTGTTGCAAACAGTTTGTCATACATTACATGCATCGCACATACTACTTTATGTGACACATATAGCCCAATTTTCAATATATGCGATACATGTAATGCTTTGTGCAATGCATATATTGATCTAGATTAATAGAAATTGAACATTTTTCAATTAATTTTGTTTTGGTTTTCTATTTCTTTGACATTCCTAATAACATTGGTGGTCTTAATGTCACATCCATCCTTGTTGACACTATCTAAATTATGGTCATAAATATGTTTAATTATATTTTTGATTTTTGATTATTAAATTTATTTATTTAGCGTAAACAATGGTTTATTAAGTAGGATTATTAATTTAAAATTTGCATTATTTTACAATAGACCTATAAATATTTATGTAGTTAATCGTGTTTGAAAATACAATTAACATGATGAGGGACCTTTGTTAGCAATGTATTATTAATGATTGATATTGTCACATCCGTCGTTATACATGTATTCCTAAATGACTATATATTTTTGATTTACTATGTTGAATTAAATTAAGTACCTTAAATATTTATTGCATCGGATAAATTAAGAGTTTTGTTATATGTAGCTAGCAACGTTGATTGAGAGTTTTGCTATTATTTTATAAATTATATTATAAAAGAAAATGTTGAATGTAATTGAAAAAAAAGGTTTAAAGGATAAGTTAGAATTATTTACGAATGGTATATGTAATGAATATTAAGTTAAGCTTAGTATTGAATTAAATTCATGCATACGTAAGCGATATAGTTCATGAATTGAATTATCATAAGAAATTCAAATGAAAAATAAATCAAAACAAAATGAATTAATAAATAGGCATCGTTACATTTATTGATAGTTAATTACACCATGAATAATAGATTGATAGTGCATGCGAAAGAATTACTATTAACTATGGCATGATTTGTTAATTAATTATTTCATTATTGATTTATTTGCCTATTAATGTGTACCTAAGAAACTAAAAGAGGTATAGCTAATATATTTAGTAAAGAGGGGTGTAATGATATGCTGGATGGATCGAAGTGGAAGATTAAATTGAATCTAAATGCTAATTAAGTAGAAAGAATCGAGTGATTGTGTGATTAATTAGAAAAAGTAAACGAATTTACTTTGATGTTGTTGTACTTGTTAAATTATATATATTTGAACAATTATTATTCTTTGTATGTAAACTGTACATTTGAAAGATAATTAAGATATGGGCGAAAATATGAATTATTGTTAATTAATGTTTTAATGAGTTAAAAGTAAAGAATTGGATCTGGGTGATAAATAATCATACTTTATAATTTATTATAAAGTTCATTAGGAAGACTTTTAGCAATGAGGATTTGAAGTTAATGAGACAAAAACTGCCGCCTAAGCTTAAATGAAGTTTCAGAGAAGGTTTTGCTGAGAAATTTACTAGTGACTAGTGACCATGCTAACTAAGGTAATTTAGAATTTTGAGTTTGAATGTCTTGTGAGCAGATCATCGGTGGATCAAAATACTTGTGTTTGGATTGTTTGAATGGTGGCTGTTTAATCCTTAAAGTAGAAGGGAACTACGCTGAGAACTTGACTAAATTCATAAATTGTCGTCTAAGTTGAACTAATATTATGGTAATTGACGACTGTTCATGACTATTAAATACCTCAAACGTGAACTAAAATCTTGTGTTCTCCTTACACTGCTAAGTGTATGGTCGTTGCTAGTGAGGTGCATGGTTAGTTAGGATTTACGCAATGTATGAACTCCATAGAATAAATACCTTTAAAAAGAGACTGAAGGGTATAGATTACTCTTTAACATTTTCCCCATAGTAGTTGTCCGCTTAATGGTTTGTTTAGTTAGTAAACACAGCTGGTTATTGACAAAAGCAAGCTTAGCTACTTGTATCCGTGTGTTGGTTGCCAAATCTCCTTAATGAATATAATTGAAGGATTGAAGGCGCCATCTGCAGCCGAGTCAAGTTACCATAAGAGTGAATTTAACTTAGGAGAGATGAATCTCTCACTTAAATCTTGACACAAGATTTAGCTAAGAGATGATCTTATTGTATAAACTGTTATTTAAAGAATGAACTGATGATAGATAGAACCCGTAATTGAAATAGGAAGTTAATAAGAAAGAGACCTGCTGATGTCTAGTAAGCACCGGATGGTTCTTGAATCTAAATTCAAATACATATACATGAATTGCTTTCCGTGTGTGTGGGTAACAAGCTAAGGCAAGAACTGCATTAGTAAATGAATTAACAAATATGAGGCGTGACCATTGTTGACGTGAGGTACCAAATAGATCCCTTTTTAAGAAAGTGGATTCAAATATGTGGCGTTTGTCGGGAGCCAGTGCGTGTCCACGCAGCTGCTTATGAAAGAGTGTACGTTTGATTGGGACGCATGAGTTTTGATAGCACCCTCATACCTCATTTGTGTGTGGCTCAGTATATGCAGTTAATTGTCATATTGTTTAGGAGAAGTGGAAAACCAATCAACTAAACTCCTCAGTAGATGAATAGCGTGAATCAATTGATTTGAGGAGCCAAATACATCTGTCCCCCTTAAGTGAATGATATTCCCCCCCGAGTAGTATCGAATACAACTAAATAATACGCTATCCTATATGTTTTATCGCACTCTAACATACTATATAAACGTAATGGTTGTAATCAAAGTATGCATAATATAACTTGCTTATAAAGTCAACGAACATAATTCCTTTATTAGAAGTGAAACAGTGATAGGGATATTTAATTTAGATGATATGGAATCTTATACGTGTTTCTAGCTTATGAACCCACATATATTAATATTTAACATAGTGTAGTGTAGAAGTTAATTATTATAAGATTTTCATAATAAAATAATTTAAAAGAAAGAAAGAAAGAAGAAAAGTGAATATGGCATAAAATTAATTAATTAATTGTAATATTTAAATTAAATAAGGTAGAAGATTTCGCTGGAGTTATGAGTGAACATATATGTGTATTTGTTATAGTAGATATTATAGAGCCAATAACTAGATTTAACTTGTTAAAAGATTTAATACTAAAATAAATAATATAAGCATTATTTATGCGTACGTAAATAACTAATATCAACATATCATTTATTGATTTTAAATGCTTAGAGCTCAAATACAGGTGGGGAAAAAAGAATAAATAAGAAGAAGAGGGATTACTAATTCAATTATAAGTATGGATCAAGATCAAATAAAAACAAGTTTGTGCTATTTACCTTATGACCTTATGACCTTACATAGGGTCCTAAAATGACCATTTCTCACTTATATGCTTATAATAGCAACGTAATGAGTTTACATTATGAATGATATCATGTGATCATCGTTGCATACGATCATTAAAGCATCAATTATGTATCATGTCATGAATCATCCATACATAAAAGCATATTCATGACTTATCATACAAAGGATATAAGGGGAAAAAGAAAGTGATATATAGAGCAAAATTCAATGAAAGCATACTAGGCCATAGAGTTAATATCGATTCTCTTAATAGAATCATGCAGTATAGGTTTCTATCATGGAACCATAGAGAAATGTGATGTTCCTATAGGAACCAAAGTATTATATAGTACTGGTACATAGAGAAATCGACCTAGTACAAATTATGCACAATCATACAAAAATGATACAAAATATTATAGGAAAATCAGAGGGAGAACGCAAAGCATGATTGCATTCTCACAGACATACATTATGATTTATATATCATGAATATACAGTGGAGGAAATGATGAACGCACTATAGTTGTGCTTACATAGAAAAGTATTTGATATAAGAAAATTTATAGTGGATTCTTTGTGGTATGTATTCCTATTTTTACACAGTATGCTATATGCATTGCTTATAATAGATAAAGAATGATATAAAGTGACATGATGTGATATGATTATACTGCCTAATGACTGTTCATCATGATTTGATGTTATTATGTTATTTATGATATGTGATTATGTTATTTACTCATTTTATAGCATCATTGAGTTTTATACTTAGTATTTATCATTTGATGAACGCAGGTCAAGGTAATTCAGAGGGACGTCTAGATCAGTGAAGCACCAGTGTAGTTAAGATTACTCTGAGGCTTAAATGACCCTCAAAACTATGCTTGGATCATGTAATATATTCCTATCAAAAATTTTGTTATGCAACTATCATATTACTGTTTAAAGGCAATAAAACATTTTGAACTTGTAAATTAGTAGAGATGCTAAAAATATCTAATATATAGCTTATCTAAAATTTATAAGATGATGTTTAGACATAGGAAAGTGACAGATGACATGCCATATTTATGATATAAATATTCTATATGATAAGTAATGCCAAAGCCACAAGTTACAAAGTAAATAGTCATAAAAATAGATTGAATATATTGCGTAGCTATTTTTTAAAAAAAATTTCACAGATCCTTTATAGAGTGATTAATAAATTCCTAATTATATGATTTTTATTAATCACCCTATAAGAGAATGTTTCATTACTTGGGTGTGACACTCATAATGATCCAAGTGAGTTAGATTTATTATAAATCATCACCATTTATTTAATTTTGACCTCAAAATTAAATTTTTGATTTTTGTTTCAATTTATTTGCAATTAACATGATTGAAATCAAATTGAGTGTTGAATCCATACTTTAATTAATGCTAAGAATATTAGAGTCTTTCAATTTTGATTTTTATGATTAGATTTAATTGATTTTATCATTAAATCAATATAATTTTGCTTTATTTTTCAATTAAATGTTATTTTTAATTGATTTTATATTTATTATATCATAAACTTTAATTGGATGTTGACAAAATTCTAAGTTATATTACAAAGGATCTTAGAATCTTTCAATTATGGTATGATTGATTTTTACTAAAAATTGATTTATTTCCATAATTAAACTTTCATTTATTTCCTTATTTACATGAATTTTACTGACACATTTTAGAAATTTGATCCCTGATTCATGTCTCTATGTGATAATAAATAGGTAAAAAATATTCCAACATTCATTTTATTACTTAATTTCCTTTTATGTGTACTTTCCTTTTTCATCCATTTTAGCTCGTACCATCCAAGGATGTTTCCCAAAGTGGAGGAGATGTTACTATGCATCTTGGATTTTTGTATCATCGAAGACCCTTTTATAATAGAATAGGCCCCTATTTTATTAATTTTCATTGTGATGTATGTTTTAAGTTTATTCCCTCGTGTATCCTTTATCTCTCTCGACACCTTTCATCGACCATTATCAATTTTTATTCATGTGGATGTGTTTTATTATTATATTTGCTATAATATATGTTATGTTATGCCATGTCATATGCCACATCACCACTCACATACCACATCATTATACCATGTCATACATATGCTATGATATTATGCCATGTCACACAAATGCTATATCATAATGCCACGTCACTATGCCATGTCATGCATATGCTATGTCATTATGCTATGTCATACAAATGTCATGTCATACTTATACTATGCCATCACTTCACATGCCATACATATGCCATGTATACGTTATGCTTCATACACCATCCTATATGCCATACTTATGTCATGCAGCTCCATATGTCATGCCATACTTGCTATATCATATATGTTATGTTATGATTATTTCCATAACATATCATGCTACGTGCTTACTTTATACCCTTTTTTGTTTGCTTGCTTAGGGTAATTAACTCAACTAAAATGGTAAAATTAAATTTGGAAACTCTAAGAAAATAGATCTTCACCACTTGAACCCATCTTTGAAGGGTTTATCTTAACACTCATGTTATAGGTTGG
Source organism: Dalechampia spathulata (assembly GCA_948192965.1). Lineage (NCBI taxonomy): Eukaryota > Viridiplantae > Streptophyta > Magnoliopsida > Malpighiales > Euphorbiaceae > Dalechampia > Dalechampia spathulata. Next base: position 10,555 of record CANYBF010175708.1, read on the forward strand.
TTGAACCAAATCCAGACCATCTAGTGGCAATTCCAACTTTACGACTGTTTTGAGTATGTCTCATTCCTTGAGGTAGCCCCTTGAGATGTAACTCACCTTTACATGCAACCAAACCCCATTTTCAACATTTAAACGCATTATTTAAGCATGTTTTAAAAACTCAAGGGCTTCACACTTCTACCTCCTAAAATAATGAAACCTGAAATATTCTCAAATTAGGCAACAAGTTGAATTTCAAGTTGCCAACACACATAATCATCTTTCCATAAACATTTAAGCATGCCAAACCTTAAAAAAAACCATTAATCATCATTCAAACACTTCAAAAAGCAATTAAGGTGACTGATTCAAGGGTTACGAGTTAGGGTTTAATATAATTTTCACACACTAAACTAGAAACTCATTCGGTTATGCATAAGATCAAATTCAACAACCTTACTTCCTTCTTCTTTCATCATTCAATCGATTTCTTTCATTTACACATAATTAACACAACCTTTTAGCCACTTCCCCTTTCATTTAAAACATAAGAAAGCATGAAGAAGAAGAAGAAAGCATGGATAGAGTACATAGAACACCAAAATAACATGAAAACTAAAACCTATGCATGATTTTACCTTGGAAGAGTATTTTCCTTTAACTTAGAATGAAAAAGTGAAGAAGAAGAGAAGAGGCCAAAACTTGATGGTGTTAGCATAAAGAAATTGAATTATGCACCTCCTTAAGATAATATAAAATTAATTTTTGACTTATGTTAAATAAGAGCCAATCATGTTTCAACATTTGTCAAGCTTAGGTTACTTCCTTAACCAATTTACTTCTTCTTCATTTAATACTCATATTTACATCATTTTTAGGTCATGCTTTCATAAGAATCCACTTCCCTTTTATATTTACATCATTCCAATTTTACCCTTAACTTTTCATGGAATGCCATTTGTATCCTAACTTACCATTTAACATACCATTGTTTCTAGTTTTACTTTAACTGGTATTTATCCATTTTAAACTATACCTTATCATATAATAACATGTTAATTATACCAATGCATCATTATACATACATAAATGCCATCATAGAGCTTCATTTAGAGCATTCAATAAAAGCATACCAAATTCACATCTTTAGTGCATGTTCACTACTTTAGTCATCTTTTCACTTTGTTTTCATTTCTTTCTCTATCAATTCCATATCATATGGAATTCCTTTATCTATAAGACATTTTATTTCACATTTATCATGTTAAAGCATTCATGCATAATATCTCATTCATACATTTCATGCACTAATCAATCATTTACTATAACATATGCATAAAATGCATGCATACAGGGATGTTAAAGGTAGAGGCAGATGGAGAAATCCTAATGCTAGAGAGTGCCTTGATGATGGCCCATCAATACTGTTGGGAAGATAACACAAAGTCCTAGATACTAATGTTAGCTTGCATCTTCTTCAACTACTTGATGACTATATTATCAAGCTGAGCAACCTCTTTACCCTTATCAGTAAGTTATGGAACTGATGCACTGCTCAAACCAGCCTCATCCTTAGTGGATCTAACCTCGGTTGCCTTATTTAGAGCATTTGACTTCTTTCCAAGGTTAAGAGGAGTGAATACCTTACCATTTTAAGTCATATTGCAGACTCAAGAGGATACCTTATTAGCATCCAACCCTTTCTGTTGGTTAGGAGCCTTAGGTGCTGGCTTGGTTGTCTTAGAAGTCCCAACTGACTCACCTTTCTTTAATTTATAAACCTGTATCCATTTAGACTTATAGGGATCTTGAGTACCTGCAAATTCATCCTCTGAACTGTCATATAATATGTCAATAGCACCAATATCAAACCTACCATCAAGTTAAAAACTAATAGCAAGTAGCCGAGCAATCTCCTTACTGTTGGGGGGGGAGAAAGAGTTAAGAACCAAGGATTTTAACAAGCCAGAATGGATCATGTAGGTGCGGTTAGCTTTATAGCAATTAGGTAATGGGTTTATTTTTGTTGAGGGTTTGGATTTCTTGGGATCTTTGAGCTCAGTCAAATCAATAAGGTCTTGGATAACCCACTTGAGGGAATGGCAGTCATCAGTGTTGTGGTCGTGATACTAGTGGTAATGATAATAGGTTTTGGTGTCTACTATGGCTAGGGCTGGTGTTTTGTCACATCCTCATTTTTAGCACAAAAATAATTTATAATTCAGGTAATTTAAATTATCCCCTATATGATCAAAATAGGGTAATGACGTGGAATAAGAGTTAAATTATATCGGGATTAGGAAATGAGAAGATGATTTTAGAA
>CANYBF010175714.1:0-12825 GCA_948192965.1 Dalechampia spathulata
TTAGGGCAGAGAGTTAGGTTGATTAATGAGAAAACCGTCCGCGGCTGATTAATCACGACAGTCAGGTCATCGGGTGAAACAGTGCCTACTTTAAATGTGTAATGGAAATGCAGTTCAAATGTCTTGTATGTTGATGAAATTATGGTTCATATGCGAGCAAGAATTAAAAATAAAGTTCATCATTTATTGCATGAAAAATAAAGCTTAATGTTCTGACATCATTATCACTGTGTACAATTACTATCCTTGATTTTGCTCTCTACAACACAGCTCCTTGTAATACTCCTCTCTAGCGTCGGGATCGGATTCCAGCTGTAGCATCGACACCCACTGACAATAGGGACCAGATTGCACAGTTCCTTTATACTCTTCAAGTTTGAACATGTTATACCAGCTCCACCTGTAATTGTTTAGAGAGAGGAATTAATGCAAGACTTTAAGAAGTTGAGAACTTCTAAAGCTATAAATTTTTCAGGGACTACTGACCTTATGTGGCTAAGATGTAGTGAGAGCGTACACGGTGAGTACTTTAGCATATGAACTGTTTTGACGAGTTAAAATTTAAGTATGTTATTTCCTTGCTCTAGGATGATGCATATGAGTGGTGGAAGACTATTATATAAGGTTTAGCAGAGTCTCTAGTTTTATCTTGGATAGACTTTTAGATGGAGTTCTAGCATAAATATCTCCTAACTGCATATAGTGATCAGAAATTGTAGGAATTCTTAGGATTGAGATAGGGAAACTTGTCAGTGGTAAAATATGAACGAGAATTCACCTAACTTGCTTACTATAGACAAGAAAGGTAAGAGCGTATAATTTAGGAAGAGGATAAGAACAGAGCTTGGCAGGCTGGGAAACAGCCTGGAGGCATTAGTTTTCCTTCCAGTTCACAGAAGAGGGGCAGATTTAGAGGGTCATTTACACCATATAAAGCATAGAGTGGATAATTTATTAATCATAATGGTTCTAAGGTAGGACTTTGATTATATCCCACATGCAGTAAATATAATTTAGGAGCTTGCAGAATGGGGGTAGGATTATGTTATCACTGCAGAGGTGTAGGACATTATGCTCAAGAGTGCCCTAACAGTAATATGATGCCAATTTATACAGTAGTAGAGGGTGGTTCATATCATCAGAATCCTATAGTCCGATTGATGATTGGAGTATCACAGACCAATAATTCTAGCAGAGGTTAAGGTAAGAGTTAGGGTTCTATTAACCAGACTGTGGAAGCTCCAACTCGAGTATACAGTCTTTGGCAGAAAGAGGATTTATAGGTTGTGGATGTTATGATCAGTAATTTCCATATCCTTGATCATAATGTGCTAGTATTATTTGATCCTGGATTAAGTCATTCATATATCAACAATAAAGTTTTATGCTTGTTAGATATCACGAGTGATAGATTAGGGTATGATATGTTAGTATCCAGTCTTTTAGGGAAAGATGTTATAGTAAACAGAATTTATCATCAATGCCTGTTGGTTTTACAAGATACAGTTTTCCATACCGATGTAATCATGATGCCATTTACAGAGTATGATATTATACTTGGTATAAATTGGTTATCTCAATATCAGATAGTGATGGATTATAGAAGGAAGACTATTACATTTCATCATCTAGATTATAAATCAGTTGACAAATAAGGAATTAACCATCGATTGTTCATAGTTTGATTTCAACAACAGTTGCCCATAAATTGCTAAAACAGGGGTGTGAAGATGTACTAACACATGTAGTTAATACAAGACAATCAGGATTACAGCTAGCTAAGATTCCTATAGTATGTGATTGTTTAGATGTGTTTCCAGATGAATTGCTGGGATTGCCTCTAATTAGAGAAGTTGAATTTGAGATTTTCCTGGTATTGAACCGATATCTATTACACCCTACCATATGGGTCAAACTAAATTAAAAAAGTTGAAACCACAATTACAAAAGTTACTAAACAGGGGATTTATTCGACTGAGTGTATCTCCTTAGGGTACACCTATACTATTTGTGAAGAAGAAAGATAGGACTATACATATGTGCATTGATTATCGATAATTGAATAAGGTGACTATCAAGAATCATTATCCTTTACCTTGTATTGATGATTTATTTGATCAATTGAAGGAAGTAACTATATTTTCCAAGATTGATTTGAGAACTGGTTACTATCAGATGAGAGTTCAGGAGAATAATATTTTAAAGATTGCTTTTCAAATGAGGTATGGAGACCATGAATTTTTAGTCATGCCTTTTGGATTGATTAATGCATTGACAGTATTCATGGCTTTGATGAATATAGTATTCAAGGAATATCTTGATCAATTTATTGTGGTTTTCATCAATGATATTTTTATTTACTCTCGAGATCAAAAACAGCATGATCAACACTTATGTCTTATACTACAATTGATGAGAGAGAAGCAGTTCTATGGGAAATTATTGAAATGTGCATTATAGTTGGATTAGGTTGTTTCTTAAGGCATGTGGTTTCAACCAAAGGTGTTACAATTGACTCTAGCAAGATAGAAGCCATTATGAATTAGCAAGCTCTGAAATTCATTATTGAGGTATTTAGTTTTATAGGTTTAACAGGATACTATAGATGATTTGTAAAGGGCTTTTCCATAATTGCTATACCTTTGACTACACTTCTATGGAACGATGACCATTTAAGTTAATAGAGAAATGTCAGAAGAGTTTTGATCGGTTGAAGTAATGTTTGACCTAGACCTAAGTGTCGACTTTATCTACATCAGGGAAAGAGTATGTTATCTATAGTGATGCTTCACTTAATGGTTTGGGTTATGTTTTGATGCAAGAATAAAGGGTGATTGCTTATGCTTCTTAATAGCTTAAACCGCATGAACGAAACTATCTTCACATGATTTAGAATTTGTTGCTATTATGTTCGCATTGAAGATTTAGCAACATTACTTGTATCATAGGAAATGTTACATTTATATGGATCATAAGAGCTTGAAGTATTAGGAATGTAGAAAGAACTGAATTTGACGTAAAGGTGATAGGTTGAATTGATTAAAAACTATGACTACATCATAGATTATCACCTAGGGAAAGCTAATTTGGTATTTGTTGCTTTGAGGTGGAAAACTTTTGCTATGTTACAATAGTCATCAATGATGTTAGTATAGGAAATTTGATGATTGAATGCTATATTAACGGTGTAACCAGATTATGTTATTGCTGAATTACAGTTACAGGTGAAACCTTTATTACCTGACCATATTAAAGAAGCTGCTCAGAATGATGCTGAATATCATAAATAATTAAGGAAAGTTCAAAAAGGTAATCAGAATGTCTTCACAGTTTGTATTCATATCATCTTGGAGGTATTAAGCTGTACAGAGACTTGAAGTTATCTTATTGGTGGGTAGGTATGGAGAAAGATATTGCAAAATTTATCTTTAGATGTTTAGTGTGTCAACGAGTGAAGGCTGAACACAAGGTACCAAAAGGTTTATTGCAACCACTATCTATACCGGAATGGAAATGGGATATAGTGATGATGAATCATTAATTAAGTTTAAGAAATAAACAATTTCTATTGAAAATGATTTTCTATCTATTTTTGGTTCAAATTCTATATAATTACTAATAGGAAGAATAAGATGAATTTTATTTATCTAAACCATCTCTGTGGAATTTTTTATTGAAGTTTTATATAGGATTGAAAGTGAAAAAAATGGATTTTCCTCTGATAAGATCCACTTAATAATTTTGTTACAGACTACAGCTAACATAGAGTAAATGTGATGTTGTTTGGGTAATCATTGACAAGTTGACTAAATCAGTGCATTTTATACTTGTACGTATGGATTATAGCTTAGAACGATTGACATAATTGTATATCTGAGAGATAGTGAGTCTCCATGGAGTACCATCATCCATTATTTTTAATAGAGATCCATGATTTACTTCGTAATTTTAGGAAAGTTTCCAATGAGCCTTAAGCACTAAGGTACATTTTAATATAGCATTTCATCCATAGATAGACAAATAATTTGAGCAGATTATTCAGATATAAGAAGATATCCTTCAAGCTTGTGTCTTAGAATGGATTGGTAGCTAAGACAGGTACATTCTTCTTATTGAATTTATTTATAATAATAGTTTCCAATCAAATATTCAAATAGCACCGTATGAAGCACTATACTATGGATACTGTAGAACTCCATTGAACTGTGATAAAGTTGGAAAATGATGGTTGTTAGGACCCGACATTGTACAATAGGCAGAGGAGTATGTAAAGCTAATCAAAGATCAATTTAAAAAAGCATCTGATCAATAGAAATCTTATATAGATCTAAGGCGCAGAGATATTGAATACAACATCAGGGATAGCGTATTTCTAAAAGTATCACTATGGAAGAGAATTTTACAATTTAGTTAGAAAGAGAAGCTGAGTTTGAAATTCATTGGTCCTTATGAAGTGTTTGAAAGAATTAGGCTATTGGCATACTATTTAGCTTTCCTACCAGAACTAGATAGAATTCATAATGTTTTCTACTTATCTATGCTACAAAGATATAGGTCTGATCCTTCACATGTCATACCAGTAGAGAATATAGAAGTTGAGTTTGATTTATCTTATAGTGAAGAGCCAATCATAATTGTAACTCATGAGATAAAATAACTAAGGAATAAACATATTTCACTGGTTAAAGTATTATGGAATCATCATACAGGGCAAGAAACAATATGGCAACATGAATTGACTATCAGACAATAACATCTTCACTTGTTTACAGTTAACGAGGGTTAAAATTTCAAGGGCAAAATTCTAATTTAAGGGGAGAGAGTTATCACGTCCACACACATTATATATTGCATTTAGTATATATATGATGAATATTAATTAATCTATGTGTATGATTGATATTAAATATGGAATTATATGATATGTGAAAATGATATTGAAAGTGAATGACATGCTATTTTATATGTGTTATGATATCGATACGATAATAATTGGTGAAATTATTGAATAGTGAATAATGTGGTAACAACATAGGTATAACGATAAGATTGATGTTGGAAAATGCATGGATATTTCTATATATATGTTATTCATATGGATATCCAAAGAATATTTAATATATATATGTGAGCGCGATTAATAAAATTTATTTACACGTGTGAGTGTATGTGTAATTGCATGTGAATACGTACATATATATGATTTTAAGTGGTGATTAAAATGTATATATATAAATAAAAGAAGTTAAAATAATATTTAGTATGTATAATGATGCGTATATATATGTATGTATCATGTATATTATACCATATTATATTATATTATATTATATTATATCATATTATATTATATTACATTTTATGTAAACATATAATATGTTAATGGAATTTAAGGTTTTGGTTGTATGTGTGCATGTGTTGGTGGAATGGTGGATTTCACTATACTAAAATAAAGCGAAAAGGAAACTTAGGAAAAACCCATTTTTCTTTTCTTCCCTTCTTTCCTCTCCTTCCTCTCAACCGGAACACTCTTCTTCTCTTCTTGTTTCTTCAACCAATCCTCAGTTTATCCCTCATGCAGGTGTGATCTATCTTTATATTCAAGCTTTGGAAAATCTAACTAAGTGAGTAGAGGAAGTTTCTTGAACTTGATGGACGAAGTAAGGTGGGGAAGTTTCTAGCGTGTTCTAACTATTTTCTTTCCTTCTTTTTCTTATTTAATTCGAAATGGTTCAAATTTGCATTGTAGCACGTATGGAATGTTTGAAGAAGAAGTGTATTTAATGATGAGTTTATGAGTGAAGTGTTATTGTCTGAATATTTGGCGTATTTGGTGTTCAAAGAGAAAAGATATTGCTATGAAGGATCTATTTTATTGCTTGTACATATTATTTAAATGTAAGTTGTTTTGCGATTGGAGGTGGATTTGCAGCTGTGTATGAAACACGTATGTTGCTTATGTGTAAATAAATTGAGTGTTATATTCAGTGAACAATCTGCATGCTCAAATGTGTGTATGAATCCACATGATAATTTCTTCAAAATACAATGAATTAAGTTGTCGTGGTTTGAAGTATGATATGTGGTGATGCATGATATTGAGATTTGTATGATTAAAAGCAAGGGATTGTTTTATACACATACTTAATTGTCCATCTTTTTCTACATGGTAAAGAAATTACTATTGTTATTAGGATGGATTGTGATATGTTTGTTATGGGAAATGGTAAGTTACGATATGTGTGGTTCAAATTACACTCAGACCATATTTCATTTGTTTTAAGGAGGAAATTCAAGCTTGCGACAACTTGTGTATTGAGAGCTCAAATGGTTAATTATTTTAGCATGTTATAGGACTATATAAGGCTCTTTAAATCTACTTTGATATGGTTCTACATATGTCTTGTTTTGAAAACATTTATATAGCCCAAATGAGCATAGAAGGTAGGCGGTTGTAAGGGACCAAGAATGAGACGTGAAGAACAACATATTTGAATATTTAATTTGCTTGCATGGTTGAATGAGTTGTGGGCATGTGATATCTGGATAAAAAGCTCTTTAAATCTAATTTTAACGATATAAAAATTACTTTGTTTGGAATTTATTTAAGTTACCTAAATAAATGAGAAGGGCATATTATTTTTATGATGGGTATGTTATGTCATTCTGAGATGTCCTAATGTATGTATTAAATTAAATACATTAATGAGCAACTTTATATATATATATATATATATATATATATATATATATATATATGATGTATTAAATTAAAGTTTATTAAACCTATTTTATAATAATACCAAGTTTATTTAATTTTGAATTTAATTGATTTATGAAAAAAAATGAATTTAAAAGAGGCTATTACTTAAGGATTAAAAAGAAAATATTTTAAATGAAATTCCAAATTAACTACTTTAATTAACTATCTTAATATATGAATTAAAATATGTATAATATATTATTTGAAAGCTTATTAAATCTAGTTTGCAATAATATAAAGATTATATTATTTTGATATCGTATATTCCATGTTTTGGCTCGTGTAACTCAATAGCTAATATAGCTATAATGAATAGTGATTGCATTTTCAATGTATTATGATTTCCTTGTTTAATACTATGTTTTAGTATATAAATTGACTTGGTATATGTGAATGATTGTTATATAGTGGAGCGTATATATATATATATATATATATATATATATGTATTGCAAAGTGATTATTAAAGTGTGAATTATGAATGATTAATAATTGTATTCAATCATGATATGAAGGATGACATAACATATCATGGAGAAATAAGAAAGGAGGAAAATGAGCATCAGTGAGGAAATGTTTAATGAAAGTGTACTGGATATAAAATGGATTTCCATGGGAAATTGAACAAAAATGAAATGGGTTCCAGTTTGTTGAATAATAGAAATGAAAAACCCAGTACAGGTATATTTCATCACATTTAACATTTATTGATGAAATGATATTTTGAAATGTTATAATTGTTATGATACTGTGAATGAATGATGGTTATGTAATAAAGTTAATAGGTAAAAAGCAAATGTGGTTACAGGTGATAATGTTATTTGGTTAATAACATATTTTATTTCTGAATGGAAATTATACTGAAACTCTTGATTGTATTGGAAAAGATGATTCTATGATATTATATGAATTGCTATGTTGTTTATGATTATTCATTTTACTAGCACTATTGAGGTTTATACTCAGCATTTGTCAACTGATGGACATAGGTAGTAGTGGTATAAGAGAGCACATGATATAGTGATGTTAGTGACATGTCATCGAGATAATGATTTTTGGTAGAGGACTAAGACTCCAAGGCAGACTTCTACTTCTCAGTTTTTTTAACTTACTCTTTTTGTACTATCAGCAATAAAAATAGTTGTAATAAATAAACTACTATGTTTTATATCTTATGATGTAAATATAAAGATACCACCAAGGATGTCCCTAAATAAATAAAGTAATGTTTGCATGTCTTTACTATTTAAATATGTTTGTGTGTCTTTACTTATGATATCATCTTACTTTATAGGTTTACGGAATGCTTATAGGTGGTACATCATTGTATATGTTTTACAACATTCATTAAAAAAAATTCTATATTTAACAGGTTAATTATTTGAATCCCTTGTAGGGTGGTTATCAATTTTCTAACTTAGAAAGTTGGTAATCAAGCTACGGGAGCATGTTACACCATTGGAGGCGTGACATCAACACCTTAATGATAAGTGTTTTAGGATTCTAAACTTGATGTTATACATATCTAGACCGTATAATTCTTCATTATATACAAGGATAAGCACTTAGAGGTATGAAATGATATAAATGCATTATGTTAACACATGACCATGACAAGTCTTATATATGCTTACATGTTCTAAATACTTGATTTACCTAACAATATGTATGTGTATGACTTATATATGCACGTGTACTTGAATGTACAGGTGTGTAATGGTATGTATATAGATGGTGGCTTACTATATATGCATATGAAAGCCCATGTTGCTTAAATACAATGAATAGATGATATTATGATTTAATGACTTAAAGTGGTCAAAAAACATGTATGACTCTTACTTGTAAAGTGTGAAATATTATAAAATGATACTATGTCCGTATGCTCATTATTAACCAAAGTTGAATGGTGGTTACATGTTATGAATGATTATGGATTCTTAAAGATGATAAGCCAAGTGCAATATGTGAATGACTTTACTAAGTGAATGTAAAATAGAAATGCTACAGTTTCAATAAATAAGACTCATATTTCTCCTCAAACTATTGATAAGGGAAAAGTTATAGCATGTTTGTGCTATTCACTCTATGATTTCATATAAGGTTTTGGAATAATGATTTCTCATGTATATGCTTAGGATAACATTGTAATGAGTTATGGCACAAATGGTAATGCATGATCATCTTTGTATATGATCATTAAAGCATAAAAAATGCATCATGTCATGAATCATTCATACATAAAGACATATTCATGACATATAATACAGAGGATATAAGGTGGGAAAAGAAAGTGATATACAGAGCAATGTTCAATGGAAGCATACTCAATCATAGAGTTACTAATGATTGCTTTGATGGAATCATATGGTTTATGATCGTATCATGGTACCATAGAGAAATATTATGTTCCTACAGGAACTATAGTATGATATAGTACTGCTATAAGGATTTCTCTATGGTACCATGATACTTCACATTGTAATCTTTTGTTGTGTGTAATGATATAAGAAGTAATCCACATATTGTAATGTTTTATTGTGTGCAATGTCGATACCATTAAGATATGTAAAATTAAATACATAGATTTCTTACGATGGAAGATAATATGATTATGAATGATAGATGTATGCTATATGCACATGATATAATGAATGTATATTATTGTGTATTGATATTACCCATGTTTATAGGTATCATTGGATTACAAATACATATTATCTAATGTAATAAAATGAATCAAAACAAAAAAATTTTACAGATCCCTTTTAGGATAATTAATGGTTTCCTTACTTAGGAGACTGTTAATTATTCAACGAGAGCGTGTTACACCGAGTTTAAATATGATAATAATTAGTTAAATTATTTGTTGAACTTTGACGTTTATAATATTAATAGTAACAAACTATGCTTTATTATTAATGATGTTTTTAAATAAATTGAAGAAATTAAGTTTGATCATATTTAAAATAAAAACTTTTATTTTATTTTTAGCATGTCAGTACTCCTATGGTAACTCTATTACTAATGATACCTTATGAAAATCTAGTTATAGTAGACCATCCTAATTTTAGTCTCAACTAATGTTCATGAGATTTGGTTAATAGTCCTCAATATGTGCATATCATAAGATGGTATGTTTGTATCATCTGGTAACCGTCATGTATACCCCTTTGATACAAATATAAATGACTTGTATATTTGCTTTTATTGAAGATCCTATAGAGGAAAGATCATAACATGGAACCCAGGAAGCGTTTCCTCAAACTTGTGTTTACTTGAACCAACAACTCTTACTAAACTAAAGTAAGCTAAAATTTTTGTCAAAACACATTTAGAACACTAATTCAAAACACCTTAAATAAAATTAAGAAAAGTTGATGCTTTACTTAAAGAAAAACTCTAAGATATTATTAATAAAAATTGAATCATTACAAAATAAGCTATAGGTTGTATGTATATAGCTTAAACTTAGCTAGTCATATTCTAATTCTAAAAAGGATAAAGTAAATATTATTTTAAAAGAATAAATAAATTATAATATAATTAAACAAGTAAGATATCATATAATATGCTACAAAATTCATTCTAATAATAAAAGAAAATTCTTGGTTAGTAAGCAAGCTTAATTAGACTTTAAAAAGAAGCTTCTTATGGGTAGAGTAATGTTGATTAGTCATTGCTTTCTTTAAAACATGATTTAATAGCTTAATTTGATAACTATCTGCATAATCTAATATGAGATTTTTTTAGCATGTTTTATCCTTATTCAAATGCTTCCCAAGAAAATCCATCCTAGAATTTTCCCAAACAAAGCATACTTAACTATAGAGTTCTTATGGAATGAGCATCGAATAAGTGGGTGTACCTTGTTTGTATAGATAATACCTATTAAATCTCTTAGGCTATTCTAGATTGTATAGCCCTATAATTACATAATCTCGAAATCACTTCAGCTATTCTCAATTATACAATGTTATACCTATACAATCTTGAAATCACTCAACTATTGAAATCACTCAACTATATAGCCTTATCCTTATATAATCTTAGGCTCCCTCTTCTTCATATATAAGATCAATTCATTCATGAGCCCTTTTGCTTAGAAGCTTGCTAGGAGCCATTCCTTGTCCATGCTTTCTCTAGCATTGATGTCCACCCCTTGCCCTCATCAATCCCTAGTGTCATATTTGTTAGGCTAGCTCCATCAAGCTTTTGAACATTTCATAACTTATAAGGTTCAAAATCAATGATAAAACCTATTTTAAACTCATCAAAATTAAGATGATATTTTATAGATTACTAAATTTGATTATTTATCTTCTAATTTTTATCTAAAATAGTTCCATATTATTCAAGTTATATCATCCTTAAATGAATATTAAAATTTGGTGACTATGATTGCATCATTGTCCCTTTCTTGAAAAGAATTAACCCTTGAATTTAGCTTATTCAAAGGAACATATGATACATGTGAATGATCATCATTTAAAGCTTTCACATTTATAGCATTATTTGAATACTGACTCTTAATGATTTCTTCATGGAACTTATGAACACAAATAAAATTAGTAAAAAATATCTCACTTGATTTTCTCTTATTCTCATCATCATTGTCACTGTCAATCTTATTTATTTCTCTTTTCATCTCATTTTTTTAATCTCATCAACACATTGTATCTTTTTCATTGAAAGATTCATTTTCTCTCGCTACTTAAACTTCTTTTGACTTTACCTCTTCCTCACACTCTTTTCGTTAAATAATTATCACTACATGATGGCTTTGAGAGATATTAAAATCTTGGGCACCTTTTAAGCTTTCACAAAGAGTCTTTAAATGCTCAATACCATTGCCTTTAAAGCTTGAAGGAATTTTTTCTAAAGGATAAGAACATAAAGATACTTTCTTCCCATTATATTTCTAAATAAACTTATTCTTCAACAAATTATATTTAGTATATCATTCCTTTATCCATGGTGTTTTCAAAAATTATATGACATGTGCTAATAAGGATCACATTACAATAAACCATGTCTTTATTGTTAGTACTGTAAGAAAATTGAACTAAATAACATTTGGCTACCTCCACTTCAACATTTACTTGAAAAACTTTAAATTTGTAAGGATGTGGATGATCTTCTAATGATAATTGTAATTTATCCACTATTGAAGTCAAAAAAATATTTTTGTCTAATTACTTCATTGATGATCACATGATATCTTTTATCAAGTAATAAACATCTTGAATAAAAAATTCTATTAAAGTACCATGATTCATAAATTGTAGTAATTAAATAAATCTTTATTTATAGTTTATAAAGAGAGGTTAAATCTTAGTGTGAGGATAATTTATGTTAAAACAAAGAAAAAAATACATAAAAACTAACTAAAACATGACATAAAATATAAAAAATGCAAAAACAAGTACTTAGATGTTTCAATTTAATGAAACTAAAGTAAGGTTAATATAAAGTATTAATTTTGTTCAAAACATTCTTTTTCATTGGAAAAAGTATATACCATACAAAAATATAATGGAAAATTTAAAAATAAACACTTAGAATTTTATTAAAATTTAATATACGAATATAAAAACAAATAAAGAAAAATATGAAATAAAATTGAAATAAAATAAGAATGATTTTGTTATAATTTTATTAATGGCAAAGAGAATAATGAATAGTAAAAGAAAAAAGGATAGTGTAAGAGTAGCGCGCCCCGGACGCGGGAGTGTTGCACGCTGTTCAGCGTGAGATGCCGTGGTGCTTGCTCTCAATGGCGTACTTCCGTAATTGATTGGTCTTTAATATGGAAAGATCGCGTCGAGGTTATTAAGTGGAGTCGCCACCTAGGTTGTTTCGTCAATTCAATTGAATGACTAGAAAACTAGGAAATAAAACTCGAGCCTTCCTGTGTTGGAAAGCGGCCTGAATTTCTTCAGAGTTTGGGTTCGGGATTTCGAATTTATTAATGTTCCATTTTATTATGTTCACATGTTTAATTTTAATGAAAGCTCCTAGGCACACAATTAGGTTTAAGTTTGATTAACATACTCTTGCAT
>CANYBF010175869.1:0-13446 GCA_948192965.1 Dalechampia spathulata
TATACATATATATATACTTAATAAAAATTTATCATCAAATTCTAATTTTATTCTTATAAATATTATTATTCCATTACTTAAAATAATTAAATAATTAACTTACTTAATTAATACCAGTAATAAAAATGATAACATTTCATATAAAATAATTAAGCATAATTTCACTTAATTATTACGAATAGAGAGAATAATTAAAATAATTAAATAATTAAATAAGATAGTATTATATCCTACCAATTAATTAGTATATAAATTCATCAACTTAATTAATCATGCATTCCACAATACTATAATAAAAATCACAATCAATCAATAATTCACAGATCATAAAATGCAAATATGATATATTTAGGTTGTGTACGTGCGGACGTGACACCATATATGCCATATCATGTTATATGCCATACTACATGCCATATCATGTCATATGCCACACTACATGCCATATCATATGCCACGTTGCATGCTATATCATATGTCACGTCACATGCCATATTGCATACCACGTCACATGCCATGTCACATGCTAATTAATACACACAATCACCATGCCATGCCATGCATATGCCATATCATTATGCCATGTCATGCATATGCTATGCCATTATACTACATCATTATTATATCATGTCATATGCCATTATACTACGTCATTATTATATCATGTCATATGCCATGTCATTTTATGTCATCATGTCACATGTCATGCATATGCCATGACATCTAAATGCCATATAGCATTATATGTCATTCTACGTGCAACCGTGCAACCGTGCAACGCCAAATTGCATGTCGCACTGTGTGCTTACATATATGCTCGTATGTTTGCCTGCTTAAGATAATTAACTTCAACTATAATGGTAAAATTGATTTTGGAAACTCATAGAAATAGATCTCCATCACCCAAACCTAATCTCTGAAGGGTTTAACTAGCACTCATGTTATGGGTCGATTGGACCAATCCGAAACCATCCGGTGGTGACTCCCTTGTGACTCTTTCGAGTCTGTATCATTCTCGAGGTAGCCCCTCAGGAAGACTACACTTTTGCTCCAAGTGTGGTCCTTAGTCCATGAGCTTCACAAGCCTCGCTCTAGGCGACGGTAGAAATCGATGCTCATAATGACTATATATTTAAATTTTCAAATCTTTTCATGATTATGAATGATCACTATGTTGAAAAGGAGATAACTTATTGTTATGTGATGTTAGCAATTCCCATTTGATTTTCCATGATCAACCAAAAATAATTTTGCTTAAAATTATTTTTATTTATTTAATTTTTACGATCCAACTCGTGTTAATTTGCTCAATTGTTACCACACAATTAATGGGATTTCGACTCTTGGTTCATGCTTTTATATGGCATTAGATTACTTAATGAAATCCTAAATTCATTTGTTACTAATGAATTTATTTTGCCTATTTTGCATTTATCACTCATGTATTTTTGGCTCGTGCTACCTGAGGAGGAAAATCACCCGTAGAGCAGGGGATGTTACTTAACGTCTCAAAATGATGTATGCAAGGATATTTTTGTAATAGGATATAATTATTCCTAGTTTTGTAATAATTTATCCCCAATATCTTGTGTGTATCCTCTATCTTCTTTGATCCCTTTCACCGGCCTTTCGGTATTCTTTTATTTTATGGATGGTTTTATATTTGCTAAAATATATATGCCATATCATGTCACATGTCATGTCACATGTCACATCACACACTCCTATACCATGTCATACATATACCATGCCATACATATGCCATGCTATAACATACATTATCTCGTATGCCAATACAATCCAAATATGCCAATACACAATGCAATATGCACAACTTGCCATGCTATCTGCCAATATACCATGCCATGCCATATCACATGCTACCATGCTAATTCATCATGTCATATGCCATTATGCTATGCCATATATGCCATGTCATGTTGTATGCCACACTACATGCCATATCATATGTCACATCACATGCCATGTTGCATGCCATATCACATGGCATGTCCCATGCTAATTCATACACACAATCACCATGCCATGCCATGCATATGCCATATCATTATGCCATGTCATGCATATGCCATGCTATTATACTATGTCATTATTATGTCATGTCATATGCCATGTCATTTTATGTCATCATGTCACATGTCATGCATATGCCATGACATCTAAATGTCATATAGCATTATATGCCATTCTACGTGCAACCGTGCAACATCAAATTGCATGTCATGCTATATGCTTACATATACGCTTGTATACTTGTCTGCTTAGGACAATTAACTTCTACTATAATGGTAAAATTGATTTTAGAAACTCATAGAAATAGATCTCCACCACCCGAACCCAATCTTTGAAGGGTTTAACTAGCACTCATGCTATGGGTCGGTTAGACCAATCTGAAACCATCCGGTGGTGACTCCCTTACGACTCTTTTGAGTCTGTATCATTCCTTGAGGTAGCCACTCTGGAAGACTGTGCTTTCACTCCAAGTACAGTCCCTGGTCCATGAGCTTTGTAAGCCTCACTCTGGGCAGTGGCAAAAATCAACGCTCACAGTGGCAACTCCACTAGGGACATCACAGCAAAAGAGTGGTGGCATCTAAGAGTTTCCATATTAATTTTCCCATCATAGTTGGATTAATTGTATGCATCACAACACCAATTTGTGTCTGCATACACCACCTTGGTCCTGTGTCAAGCCGGTGATTATGGGTAAGTGAGTACCTTAGACTCCATTCGACTCCTTGGAAAAGTGAATCTGCCTTTACCACTCGCTGCACTGTACTAATAATCATCAATGATTCCTGACGGATAGACACAAGGTATAGTCCTATATCAATGATTCCATTTTATTGGATAGGTTATGGACAACGTGGTGGGGGACCTTAGCTTGTTCTCAACCGAACTAAAAGCCCATGTAGTAAGCCTGGCAACATTCTAAACTAGGACCCTTATTGCATGCTATATGGATCTTTGCCCTATCATGTCAGTGGATTTGCATAGACCCAGCCTATTTCCCTCCCTTGTATTGCTCTGCTAAGAGTCAGAATCCTTTCATGATTTGGTATGGTTGCATAACCTCGCTCCTATTCCATGGGCGTACTCTTATCACAATAATATGATCATGCTCGTATTGCTCTACTAAGAGTTGGAATCCTTTCATGATTCCATATGGTTGTACAACCTCATGCCAATTTCATGGGCATACTTTTATCATAACAATATGATCATGCCCGTATTGTTCTGCTAAAAATTAGAATCCTTTCATGATTCTGTATGGTTGAACAACCTCATGCCTATTCCATGGGCATACTCTTATCATAACAATATGATCCTGCCCGTATTGCTCTGCTAAGAGTCAGAATCCTTTCATGATTCTATGTGATTGCACAACCTCATGCCTATTCCATGGGCATACTCTTATCATAACAATATGATCATGCCTGTATTGTTCTGCTAAGAGTCAGAATCCTTTCATGATTTCGTATGGTTGCACAACCTCATGCCTATTCCATGGGCATACTCTTATCACAATAATATGATCATGCTCGTATTGCTCTACTAAGAGTTGGAATCCTTTCATGATTCCATATGGTTGTACAACCTCATGCCTATTTCATGGGCATACTTTTATCACGACAATATGATCATGCCCGTATTGTTCTGCTAAAAATCAGAATCCTTTCATGATTCTGTATGGTTGCACAACCTCATGCCTATTCCATGGGCATACTCTTATCATAACAATATGATCCTGCCCGTATTGCTCTGCTAAGAGTCAGAATCCTTTCATGATTCTATGTTATTGCACAACCTCATGCCTATTCCATGGGCATACTCTTATCATAACAATATGATCATGCCCGTATTGTTCTGCTAAGAGTCAGAATCCTTTCATGATTCCGTATGGTTGCATAACCTCATGCCTATTCTATGGGCATACTCTTATCATAACAATATGATCATGCCCATATTGTTCTGCTAAGAGTTGGAATCCTTTCATGATTCCTTATGGTTGCATAACCTCATGCCAATTCCATCGACATTCACTTATCATAGAAATACGACTAGGTTAAAATGATGTCGGGTTTTAGTTGTAATCCCTCATATGATCGGGCAATGATCAAACCTTTTGCTTGCCTTGTTGAGAGAATCGCACCTCGAGTTCCCAATGTAACTCCAGGCTAGTATCCTACCTAGGATAGGAGATATTGAACTGACCAAATTCTCATGGAGGAATAAGGGTGGCAAGGAGCGCTATTGTGTGCTACATGTTCGTTAACCATTTTTGTGTTTTCTATCCAACAAGCATACATGCATACTCATGCAACTTGCTCTAACAAATTTCCTTTTGCAACCATAATACTAGATGTTTCATATCATAGGCCATGCATACATCCTACGTGACGCATCACATGTATCCAACGCATATGCATACTAATCAATCTTGTTTCACAGCTATAACATTGCAATGTTTCCTAGCATAGGTCATGCATACAGTGTTCGTGTCATCTCACATGCATCATACGCAATACATATGCATACTCATGCATCCATGCTAACTCTCTTTATCATGTATAGATCATGTTAGACTCTCAGCATGCCAGAAATGTTGCATCATCATCTGACCCTCCTGCCTTGACACTATATGAGGTCATACTTACTGTGGTTCAGAAGCTCATCAATCAATCAATGGCCAAGCTAATGAATGATGACTTCAAGACTCTCCTGCAACAACAGATCCGAGAGGCTGTTAGTCCTGGTGAATTCATCACCCCATCAGCTTCTATCAAGCGAAAGAGGAAAGGCATGAACTTGTATGATGTCAAGACCGATGATGATGTCTCACTCCATATACATGATGTTCGGAAATCTGAGACCACTGTTTTGGAGCAAAAGATAGAACAACTACAATCTATCATGAAGATTAAAGGCATACAGTCTAATCTTGACTTTGATGAGTTCTCTGTCAGAGCTATCAAGGGGTTACTTTTTAAGTTCAAGCTCCCAGATGTTCCCAAGTATAGTGGAGTTGGGGACCCAAAAAATCATCTGAAGACCTACACCATGATGATGAGCACTACAGACCTGTCGGATAATCAGATAGTCTAACTCTTCTTCATATCACTAGAGGGACCAGCATTGGCCTAGTATCACAGTCTGAACAAGGCAACCATGGCTAAGTGGAAGCCCTTTTGTACTGCATTTTGTAAATAATACGGGTTCAAGTCTTGATTTGATATAACTCTAATGGATTTGGAAATGGTTAAGCAGAAAACCAATGAGTCCTTTATGGATTACTTTAGCAGATGGATGGACAAAGCCACACTAGTTAGACAGAAACCGTCTGAGTCTGATATGATCAATAAGCTTATTATGCGGTCACTGCCACTCTACTAGGATAAGCTAAAGTATTAGACTTTTCATACCTTTAAGGATATCTACTCTGTTGGCCAACGGATAGAGTAGACCGAGGGAAAAAAGAAGGAGCATTCCTTCCTAAAACCCAAAACCATCATATACACTCAAACACAGTAAAAACCTCACTACATCAACGCCTTACAAACACTAAATCCCATACTCTAAAACACTACCCCATCTTAGAGGTTTTTGGATCTTGGAATGCCACTTTCCAAGGTTTTTGGGTGTCTCCTTAAAGCCAAGCTCATCAAGCAACTTGAGCCAAACTTCAAAACACCACCCCAGCCTCGATGGACACCAAAACTTACTGCTACTATCACCAGCATCATGGCCATAACACTAATGACTGTCACTCCTTCAAACTAGTCATTCAGAACCTCATTGACTCTAGTGAGATCAAAGACCCTGAGAAATCCAAACCATCAACCAAGATAAACCAATTGCCTAACTACCACAAAGCCAACCGCACATACATGCTCCAATCAGGGTTGCTAAAATCCCTGGTTCTTAACTCCTTTTCTCCCCTCAACAGTGAGAGATTCCTAAGCTACCTACTATTACCTTTTAACCCAGTGGTGGGTTCAACATTGGTGCCATTGACATATGGTATGACAGTTCAGAGGATGAGTCTGCAATCACTCAGGATTCCACTAAGTTTGAATCATTGTAGGATCAGGCTTCGAAGAAGGGTAAGTCAGTCGAGACCCCCAAGGCAGCTAAGCCAGCACCAAAACCGCCTAAGCAACAGAAAGGGTTAATTGCTAACAAGATGTCCTCTCGAGTCTGCAACATGACTCACAGTGGTAAGGTGTTCACTCCTTCTGATCTAGGGAAGAAGACAGAAGACCCTAAAAAGCCGACCGAGGCTAGACCCACTAAGGATGAGGCTGGTCCAAGCAATGTTCCAGCTCCACAACCAACTGATCAGGTTGCTTAGCTTGATAATGTTGTAGTCAAGCAGCTAAAGAAGACCCAAGCTAACATTAGCATTTGGGACTTGGTGCTATCCTCCCAACAACATCAATAAGCCATCATCGAAGCACTCTCAAGCATGAGAATTTCTCCATCTATTTCAACTTTTAGCATGAAAAGTCAGCTAGTGAACCGAGAGTTACTATCTAGTATGATTACTTTCTCTAATACAGATTTACCGGTCGAGGGTATCCGCCACAACAAGGCACTCTTCATTAGGGTGAATATTATGAACTTCTCCACTCCCTATGTCATGGTGGATGATGGTTCAAGTATCAATGTCTGCCTGCTTAAAGTGTTACCCAAGCTTGGGGTTTAACTTTTAGACTTGAAGCCATGTAAGACTATCATCAAGGCATATGATGAGTCTAAATGAGAGGTTACTGGTACCTTCACTGCTACGGTCACTGTCAGACCAATCGAATTAGTGGTGGAGCTTACTGTTCTCTACATTTTAGTGTCTTTTGCATTACTATTGGGCTGACCATGGTTCCATCCCCTAGGAGGTGTGCTATCCACCTAGCACCAAAAGATCAAGTTTCCATATAATGAAGGTGTGGTTACCATTGCTGGTGATGATAAGGTTGCTCTAGCCTCTCATGACTGGTTTTCAGATCGCTACCATTGGAGAACCTGAATCATACTCTTACCAACCGAGTCTCGCTATGGAGAGGATGATGCAGATGATGAACTTTATGCCTGGTAGAGGTTTAAGCCAATACTAACAGGGTCCGGTAGAGTTCAACATTCCTACAGCCATGTGGGAAGAAAGGTACTACATTGGGTTTGATCCCTACACTTCAGACAAGCTAGAAAAGTGCAAGATGGTTATCTTCATTCAAGGAGAGACATAGCATGATCATCCCACTGAGTTGCCTAACTTAGATGAACTCTTTGAGCAATAGTTCACCATCTTTGGTAATATCTGTGACCTGTTAGCCTTGACAGTAACAGAGAAGACTGTTGCTGCTTTCACCATCAGCTTTGATGATACTTTCCAGATCTTTGGTGATGTTACCGATCTCACCATTAGCTGTCTGGAGCCAAAAATCACTACAGTCACTTCACTAAGAGCCAAGCTGCAGAACTTAGACATGGAGGACTTGTTGCTGCCAAAGGTCTATGAAGACATTGCTACTCTAGTGGATAGTACCTTTGAGGTGCTGTTGTATAAGGACATTGATGTCCCAATTTCTATTTTATTTGATGATGATGTAATTCCATCTAAATATAATGCAATGAAGAATAACTTTACTTATGTTTGTGATGAGTATTCTGGTGGCGTTGTGCATGAGCATGAGCATTACATGAGCATTTTTGACATTAATGCATCATGCATTGAAAATGTTAACATTAACATAGATGACAAGCCATGTCTCCTCCATATTGCATCAGACTTGACCTTTGAGGAGAGAACAGAAATAATCAGTGCATTGAAAAAACATATAAAAGCCTTTGCTTTAGGCTACAAAGACATGTCGGGTGTCGATAGAACCATCACTTAACATAGAATTCTGACCAAGTCGGAATTCAAGCCAGTTAAGTAGAAACTACGATGCCTCAGACCAGAGTAGGCATAAAAGGTCAAGGAAGATGTCTAGAAGCAGTTGGATGCCAAATTCCTTGTAGTGGTCGACTACCCAGAATGGTTGGCCAATGTGGTTTTGATTCTTAGGAAGGACGGTAGGGTCAGAGTCTACGTAGACTATAGGGATCTTAACAAAGCATGCCCAAAGGATGACTTTCCTTTGCCTCATATCAACGTGTTGGTCGATAGTGCAGCTGCCAGCGCTATGTACTACTTTGCTGATGGATTTTCTGGGTACAACCAAATCCTAATGGCTATTATAGATAACATGAAGACAACTTTCATCACAGAATAGGGAACTTATTGTTACAAGGTCATGCCCTTTGGCTTGAAAAATACAAGTGCTACTTATCAGAGAGTTATAATAACCTTATTGAATGATTTGATCCACAAAGAGGTCGAGGTCTATGCGAATGATATGATGGTGAAGTCCCCTACTAGAGGAGAGCATTCAGCTACTCTTGACAGATTTCTCATACACGTTGAGAAAAATGGACTCAAGCTAAATCCAAAGAAGTGCACATTCAGGGTGACATCTGGTAAGCTATTAGGTCACATTGTCAGGCAGAGGGGTATTGAAATGGATCCTGATAAGGCAAAGTCAATCATTGAGATGCCTATCCCTAGAACTAAGATCAAAGTCAGGGGATTCCTAGGATAGCTCTAGTACATCAGTAGATTCATTGCCAACCTCACTACCATGTATGAGCCTATCTTTAAGGTTTTGAGGAAGAATCAGCCTATGGTTTGGGATGAGAACTGCCAGTTTGCATTTGAGAGGGTGAAGCATTACCTCTCCAACCCGTTGATTCTACAACCACCTCAGCTGATAAAACTATTACTACTCTATCTAGCCTTAGAAGAGGAGTCAATGGGTGTTATGATGGCTCAAGAGAATAAAGCCGGAGTTGAGCATGCTGTCTACTACTTGAGTAAGAAGCTACTGCCAACTGAATGCAAATACAGCACTGTTAAGAATCTATACATGGCTATGGTCTGGGTCACCAAGAAACTCAGACACTACTTCTAGTCATACAAAGTTCAGGCAATCTCCAAGGTTGACCCTATGAAGTACTTGTATGCAGCTCCTTCACTGGTAAGGAAACTCTCCAGATGAGCACTTGGGGGCAGTTGATGTCCAGAAATGGTAGTTGCACTTTAACAGTGTAGTCAACAGAAGAGGTGCAGGTATAGGAGTTATGTTAATCACTCTTGAAGGTGAACTCATTATGCTTTCTAAGTGGCTGAGCTTTCCAGTCACCAATAATATGGCCGAATATGAAGTATGTCTATTTGGGCTAGAAGCATTGCTAATGATTGGTGCCCAAGATATAAATATATTTGGTGATTCGATGCTTGTCATTCACCAATCCACGATCGAGTGGGATGTCAAAGAAGAAAGGCTTAAACCTTACGCTGAATACATGAAGCTCATGGTTTGCAATTTCAGCTCATGCTAATTCATTCATATACCGTATGAAGAGAATCAGATGGTGGATGCTTTAGCCACACTGGCTTCAGTTTATGAACAACCGCAGAGTCAAATTCAACCTATATTCATCGAGCAGTTGAGGATTCCTTGCTATGAGGGAGAATGGGTTATGGAACTAGACCAATAAGATGAGGTTCCATGGTATGCTGATATCATGAACTTTTTGAAGACCAGTGCTTATCCAGAAGAAGCCAATAAGATTGACAAGCTAGCTCTACATAGACTAGCAGCCAACTTTACTTAGCATCAGGGTGTTCTCTATAGAAGAATAGTTGATGGTCTACAACTTCGATGCATATGGAGATGCCATGAATGCCAGATTCATGGAGATCTAAGTCACCTACCACTAGTCGAATTATAAAATTTGACAACGCCTTGGCCATTCTCAACTTGGGGAATTAACATAATGGGTGAGATTCATCCTAACACATCCAATGGGCATCAGTACATATTAGTGGCTATTGACTACTTCTCTAAGTGGGCGGAAGCAGAATCCTATAGTAAAATGGGGGTAAAGCAAGTCACCAAGTTCATAGAGAAAAATCTCGTATGTCGATATGGGATACCGCATCACTTTGTGTCTAATAATGGAGTGCAATTCTAAGGCCAGGTAGTTGACATGCTAGAAAGATATGGGATTGAGTACAATTGATCTTCTCCATATCACCCTCAAGGCCAGGTAGTAAAAGTGGCCAATAAGATGATCAAGCAGATCTTGGCCAAGACAATGCAGACTTACAGAGATTGGTACGAGCAATTACCATTCGCTTTATAGGGTTATAGAACCACTGTAAGGACTCCTATAGATACTACCCTCTACTTTCTGGTTTACAAGACAGAAGCCGTGTTACCAATAGAAGTGGATCTGAAGTCACTTTATGTCATTCTAGAATCTCAATTGCCAGAGGCTGAGTGAAAAAGGGCCAGGTATGAACAGCTAGTTACTATTGATGAGAAGCGGCTGAAGGCTCTCTATCATTTACAGTTTTACAAGAAATGCATGGCAAATGCATTCAATAGAAAAAGTCAAGCCTGTTGCTATACAGGAAGGTGACTTGGTTCTGAAGCAAGTCAGACTAGCCATCCGCGACCCATGTGGAAAATTCAGACCAAACTGGGAAGGCCTATTCCTAGTCAAAAAAATCATATCCAAAGGTGTTGTCCGCATTTCAGACTTAGAAGGTAATGAATTCTCAGAACCCATCAACCTTGACCCACTGAAGAAATATTTTGTCTAGAGCAAAGGGCAAAAGAAAAGTAAAATAAAAGTGAAAAGTCTGGTAAGCTGAAAACCTACATAGGTGGTTCACGTAAAAGTTAAGGCAAAAAGAAAAATACTTGCTCGATGAGTTAAAAATCCGCTTTGATAACTCATACAAAAATTAGAGCTCTTAAAAGTAAAAGGAGAGCATTAAAATAGTTGATCAAAAAATCTCACACAAGACTGGTTAATGAAAGGTGTTAAGTCTGATGCACATCAGGGAACTTCTATGTCAATTTTAACATTTTTCATGCAAGTGTTTTAATCTCATTAATGCAAATGGAACACATGTCCATAAACTTAGCCATAAGTAATACTAGTTGCAAACACTAAGCATCATCATTCTTTATTACATGCAATCCTGTTACCTAACAATGTATTGTAGTACAGAGCTCAAGCGTAGCGCAGCACCCACAACTTATACCCATCATCGGTAGCAAATTCAGCTCCAGGGATCTCCATCAGCATGATTCTACGATGAGGCCAGGTCCTCTCTACATGCTCTAAGAAGCGAAGCACTAATCATCCTCCCTCAAACTTTGTCAATTGGGGGATAGTCTACCAATAGCCATACTGATGGCAAATCCTAGCAGAACTGTAGTGCGTGCAATACCTAAATCTTGGCAGCAGGATACAGTCTATGTAAGTCCTCACAGTCACATGCTGTATGTGCTACCCAGGGCAAGTCCACCTGATCTCGCTCTCAGACTGGCTTCCCATCCACTTAACCCAGCCATTGAATATCAGCACTTTTGCCTCACTAAAGGTATAGCCCCTTTGCATGTGACTATGAGGTACGTATCTCTGTAAATCACCCGCTGGTGGTGTAAGAATTCCTAGCTCCTATTGAAGCCAAACCTGATAAATAAAATAAAACAAAAGCTTGCTGAGTTGAAAACCTTACAAAAGGCTACTCAGGTAAAAATTAGAGTGACTCGTTGAGCTAAAAACCCAAGGCGGTAGTTCAGGAAAAAGTTAAGGTTCAAAGCAAAATTAATAGCCCGATGAGTTAAAATCCTTCCAGAAGGGAACTCATACAAACATTAAGGCAGTAGCATGAATGTTTCTAAGTTAAAAACCTATAAAGGCAACTTAGAATTCTTACCTGCAGCTGAAGAAAACTACCATTGAAGCACCCAGACAATCCCCTCTTTATTCTATCTAGTCCAAGGATTGTCTCTACCACGATCATAGGAAAAGGGGTCTGACCCTCTATCATCTAATCCACTATAGGCCCGATCAACAAATTTCCATGGCCAAATGGATCAATAAATAGGAATTGTGCTAACAATTTGAATCCCGCTATCCTCAACCGTGAGGAAGTATCTACAGGTTTTTGGCTATACAACCAAAAAATAGCAGTAAGGTCGATGTAACCCTCTGTAGTCAGAAGCAGCCTTGCCTTAATTGTTTTGACGCCAAAAGCTCTAATCAGATATGGAAATGCATCTCCAATAGGCATAGACACTGTTAACATTAATGTCATGTTACAAGTAACTTCGAGGATAGCAGCAAATTCCTCATACATCAGGCACAGCTCTACATGTCTGAATCAAAACACATGAGCTACTGGATCCCAGAATTGCACACTGGCATGTAGGAAAGCACTATTGATCGAGACTTACTAGAAGGTCTTCAAATACTGAAGTTCGATCTCACCTAGTTGGTTCCACTCGTTGTTGTCCCACTGATGAGAGAGAGCACAGAAAGTAAACAGTGATTATTGAGTCATTGTATATCTAGTTTCTGCACAGAGGAACAAAGAAATTATGTTTTAGCAATAAAGCATAAGGCATGAGATATTTATAGCAGCAAGCAACTTTAGATTCTACTAATAAATCCAAAATATACAAAGTTCAAGTCTTTAGTTGTTTTCAAAGTTGGTACACCACAACCCTAGTGTACTAGGCCCACATGCCAAACTATAACATACCATCTTATTATTTTAATACAAAAATATCACATCCTGAAATAAGCACATACATTGCATGCATGAAATTACTTGAAATGTTATGTTTTATATGTTATAAACATGAAAATCATGTGAAATTATCATTATGATGATAAGAATATGATAAGATTAGAGTTATAGCTTTAACGATTGACATTGAAAAATTTGATGCAAACCACTGAAACGACCCCTGAATGATGATTAATTGTAGTTTTTGAGGGTGAAAACATTCTATATGATTAATTAAGTAATCCTAATATGCTTGTATTAACATAAGGAAGATATATGCAAATTTTAGAAAAGTTAAAATAAAAATTTTTTATGATGTCATAATTAGGTGATGATGATGTAAGCATGATGTAAGCAAATGAAATTAAATTAATTTTTCTTATAAAATAAGCAATTATGAATTAATAATGTCTTATTAAGTATATATAATAAAAATTTTAAATATTAGAAATGTATAATTAGTATTTTTCATTATGATATCATAAATGACCAAGATGATATCATAATTGAGAAAATAGGAAAAATTAATGCTATGGAAGATAATAAATAGATAAATATGAATGGAAATAGAATAATTTAGAATATATTTTAAATAAAATAATTAAATGGAAGTGGGATTGGTATTTGTAAAACTATATAAGTAATTGGAAAAGTAGTATAGGAAATGGTGTTAGTGGATGTAGAGAGAGTGTAGGAATATTAATTTAATTGGTTTGGAGAATTGATGGATGGTATTT
>CANYBF010175918.1:0-24908 GCA_948192965.1 Dalechampia spathulata
TGACTTTATTCTACTCAAACCATCGGATTGGTCAATTGTAACTCTGGACCTCCATTTGAAATGCTTCCAATTGATGCCATGATTGAATTTGAAATTCTTATTGTATTGATGTAAAATCTCCATGGTCTGTTTCGTATCACCCTTCCTTTTAAACTTAATGAAGACATTAACCCTACCAAGGCTACTTATCCTAGTATGTCTCTAGTAGACCTAGCTCTTACTACTATTGAACTCTAAGAACTTCTAGATCAAGGCTTAATAGAACCAACCCAGTCTCCCTAGGCTTGCCAGCCTTTTATGTGAATAAGTGTTATGAGATTGCTTGTGAAAAGAAACGCCTCATCATCAACTATGCCCCACTCAATCATTTTCTAGTTGATAATAAGTTTCCACTTCCAAGGATTTCAACTCTTCTGACTCAGATCAAACATGCAAAGTATTTCTCTAAGTTTGATCTTAAGTCTGGTTTTTGGCAAGCTTTATGTGTTCTCAATGCATAATATCAATGGACTGTTATACCCTTTGGATTAAAGATAGCTCCATCTATTTTCCAGAAAGCTATGGTTTGAATCTTCCAACCTCTCCTTCACTCCTGTGCCATCTACATTAATGATATCCTCCTCTTCTCTTCCACCATTAAAGACCACCAGAAACATCTCAGGGAATTCCATTCTTTGGTTCATTCCTATGGTGTCATGCTCTCAGAGAAAAAGTCCTACATTGATCAAGAAGAGATCAACTTTCTTGGTCTTATCCTTCGAAATGGACAATACATGCTTGGTCCACATCTCATTGAACAAGTGGCCCAATTCCTAGAAACTGAGCTCACAAGGAAATAGATACAATAGTTTATTGGCATGATCAATTATATCAGGGATTTCATTCCTGAAGTTGCAGTTCATACGTGCCATCTCTTAGCCATGCTAAAAAAGAATGCCCTATAGTGGACAAGTGTACAAACTGAAGCATTACAAAGGCTTAAAGCCTTAGTAGCTGCTCCTCTCCCATTGGTCATTCCAAAAGATGACAGCACCCTTATCCTTCAAACAGATTCTAGTGACATGGCATGGGGTGCCATACTTTTAGAAAAGTAAGACAATGATGAACTCTCATGCAAACATGCCTCTAGCACATTTTTTGATGCAAAACTCCATTATCATTCCATGATAAAAGAAGTCTTAGCTGTTAAGCAAGGAATCAAGAAATTTGAATTCTTTCTTGCATCAAGACATTTCATTATCAAAATGGACAACTCTACTTTTCCAAAGATTCTCAAATATAAAGGCAGACATCTTCCTGATAGATACCTACTCAGACTCTCTGAGTGGTTTTCTAGGTATGACTTTAAAGTTATCCATTTTAAAGGAGAAAAGAATCTTATCCCAGATTTCCTTTCTCGACTTTTGAAGCTACTACCTTCTATCTCTTCTCAAAAATCCAAAGAACCCTATCCTTTTCCTTTCATTATGATGGTCTTACCCTACACGCCAGATCACCATCCAAATTTACCTTCGGATTATGATGTCCCACAGATCGAAACCTGGACCCATCAAGAAATCATGAACACTTATAGACGTGTCAATCCTCAACCCCATGCTTTTTGTCCTTTTTTCCCTTGGATCCAAATTCTAATCTTATCTTCCACCTTTCCAATTAATCAATCAAAATTATGGTACCTTTGGTGTTTAACTACCCTTTACCATCAACCTGTAGAAATTCCTCTTCTACCCATGTAGAATTGGATATTCTTCACATCCTCTTTGGATCTTCCTAACCTGGTTTCAACCCATCTCAGCTTGGACAACATCCATACTTCGATGGATAAGAGATGAATAACTGCTCATACATCCTAATTTTACCATGGTGCAACGATACATAGCTATCATCTTTCTTCATAAAGGATATGTTACTCTAGATTATGTGCAGCCCTCAATTACTCATTGGCATAATTTTCCTTATACTTTTCCTAGAATCAATCCCCATGACAAGTATTCTCTCCAACAAATAGCCAATCTAGCCAATAGAGTAAGCAATATGAGGTATCCACTACTCACCATGCAATTTGATGAAGAAGCCTTCCCTGATGACAATGCCCATATATCTCTTACTCCTGATGATAATTCATAATTCTCTAATATTTCCCAAGTCCATAATCCACAAGCTTCTCATTTTCAAGACTCACAACCAGATGATACTCCAATGGACCCCATAGATATTCCTTCCACATCTGTTAACAATGATAGGTCCCACTTTCAAGTTTTTGATGAGATCTTGGAAAGAAGAAGAAGACAAAGAAGATAAGGTTACTGGTATTTAAGTGGTCCTACCAGACCCACCAGTTAATGACCTTTCACATCTCTAATAAATACAAAAATGCTTTCGACCACTTTAAATAAAGTTTCTACTTTTATGTCACTTTGTCATAAATTTTACCAAGATAAGATTCTTTCTTATCTTCTTTTATAAAGTAGTTTATCCTGTTGTAATAAGTGGATGTACTTTTATAAAGTAATTTATCCTATTGCTTGCTTCGTGTTTGCTTCTTATTGGAGTTTGTAAAAGTTACTTCGTAAAGGTAAGGCTAGACCCTGCCTATAAATATGTGAATTCCTTCACTTAGAAGGACATCAAGAAATATACCTTCTATTTCTACAATTCTCTTCTTATGGCTTTCTAAACTTCTCTTCTATGCTTTCAAGCTAAGATAGTTGATATGTCAACTAAGTCTTCATCATCCTCTTTGATCTTTACTAGTTCTTGATCTTTACAGAGATAGTTTTTGGGTTTGCTCTGCCTTCTTTCATGATCTCTTATTCTTTGTCGATGCTTTAGGGCTTGATCTACTCCTTATTATGTTCTTATGAGATGTTTGAGGCTTGATATTCTGAAGCCTAAAAAAGTACTGCATAAGGGAAAAGAAAGGGTGTAGATGAAGAACAACCTCTCTCATGTAGTAAGGGTACAGATCTGGAGTTCATACCACTTTTACATCTTCTTCATTGTAACTTGAGGGTTCAGATTTTTGGTTCAGACACTATTAACTTGCACAATTTTGTGCATATGAACTAGCTTTTCATACTCTGTGCATATGAAATAGCTCTTCATCAGTCTCTATAAGGATCATTGCCCGTTAAACATTAGCAATTCATATCTTAAGTCCATTTTGACAATTCATACTTTAAGCTAACCTTCTTAATCATATTAATACTTTCATTTAACTTTAATTATTTTTTTATATCATTAATTCAAACTTAACAGAATCCATTTTTCCTTAACTTTTATCTCTTAAAAACTTTGAATGAAGATAAAGCCTTAAATTACCAAATATACCTATCTTATGTCTAATTTAGTTCATATACAATATGCTATTTATTAACTCATCATTAAGAACTTCATTTTAACCTTAATAAAAAGTTAATTACTTTAATCATACTTAATTTTAATCATTTAATTCATACACTTAAAATGATATTAAGCCTTAAATAATCAAATTGACTTATCTTAAGCTTTAATTTCATCATCCTTTTTGCTATTAACCTTCTATTTTTAGTAAATCATCTTTAACATCATATTTTAAACTTACCAACCATTAAAATGTTGCTTATAAGTTTTGGACAAAGTAAAAATCATGAAGTACACACAACCAAAATCCATCAAAAATACTTCAAACATTTTTGCTAGAACTCACTAGAACTAAAATCATAATTACATTCATACACTTACATCATACTTACATCATCATCACTCAATTATGACATCATAAATAATTTTTAGTTCAAAATTTCCAAAATTTTCATATATCAAATTCAAGTTAAAACATTCATCTTGAGCTAACTTAATTAATCATACTTAGTGTTTTCAATATCAAAAACCTCAATTAGTCACCGTTTAGGGGTCGTTTCAGTGGTTTACTTCAAAATTTCCAATTTCAACTTTAGAGCTTTAAACTATAATCTCATCATATACTTAACATCATAAGCATTATTTCATATCATTAACACACCAATAACATATATAAAAATACATTTCAACCAATTTATGAATGCAAAGAGTGTGCTCAATTTAGGATGTGACAACATTAATCTATACTCAAACCTAAATGAGATAATGGATGGTGAAAGGAGTTCATTGTAGTAGTATATGATATGGAAGGGTTGTAGTAAAACTAATAACCTCTTGAGATTTGGGTAGTTATGATATATGATATACACCACTCATAACTTACATATAATATTATTAAATTTCATTTAATAATATTATAATATATTACCAACATATCAAGAACTCAAAAGGTCATACATAAAAGTTAAGGGATTAGAAATAAAGAAAATGAATGTTGATTCAATATGAGATATTGTTTACAGGTTATGATTTAGCTTAAATTTTTCATATTTATTAGATAGAGCATGAAAAGAGCTTTGATTTGATACCAGGATCATACAATTCTAATAAGTAGAACTCCAAATATGCATGAAATAAGTTTGCATGTCTAGTGCAGATGCCATGCACGTGATTATGCATGTGCATATGTCACATGACTGGCACATGCATGACTTGATTGAAGGAAGATGGACATGTGATTGTCATATGCCCAATTAGGGTGTTGGGATGTGTTATACATATCATATGTTGATTGGATTAAGTAAGCATATGTGTCATGACACATAAGCTGTCTAGTCAGCCTTAGTACCACCTAAGCCCTATTAGATTAATTAAAATATGATTTAAGATTTACAAAAACATAATTTTCTACCTCCTTCCTCTTAATGTTCTTTTAGAGAAAAGAACAAGAAAATTTGAATCAAGCATAAGCAATAGAATTCGATCCTTCAAGAGAAAACTTACTGGATTTAATTCAAGAATTTTTCTTACTCGATTCTCTACTTGTGTTGATAGTTTAAAGATCCTCTATGTTGGAGACTAGAAAAGTTTACCATAACTTTTCTGTCGAATTATGTCATATCCTCTTTATTATGTCTTAATGAATGATGATTGCAAAGATCCATGAAAAACATTTTTTTATAAAAATTTTTAAATATTTCCATTGCCTTTTAATTGTGTTTTTCACCAACAATAAATAATCACAACTCTAGTAGAAAGCATAAATCCATATATTAAATAAACACATTCATTGGATTTTCATAATTTTTCTCAAAATAATATTAATTAATAGTAATCGTTAGCTCAATATTTTCACTTTAATAAAACCTTTCAAAATATCAACCATCAAGCATTTTATAGTTATATAAATACTCAATTAATGGACATATAATATCTATATATATTCAATATTAACTATCATTTCATAACATATATTGATCAGTGTCAATTTAGTAATTCTCTTTCATAATTATTTTACAAACAATGCATTTACATTGATGATCAATGGTAATGAATAACAATATCAACTAATTTACTAATAATATACATATAATTGAAACTATAGCTTTCATTCATTTTAGTTACATGTTAATTTTGTTTTATTATTTGATATTTATCATCTTTATGATGAATAAGTGCTCAAGTGCCAAAACGCCTTGTTTTATGCCCACAAAAAACTCATTATAACATAGTAAAGCTGCTAGAATGGTTGACTTGTCTATGTTTTATATTTTACAAGACAAAATAAAGAGTTTTGAAGAAACGTGTTTAAAAAGGAGACTTTAGAGCTGATTTGAATTAGAGTCTCAGGATACGGCTTGTGGGCATAAGATAGGACCAAAACAACTTGATGTACTACATTTTGGAGAGCTGAACATGGAAGAAATTGGGACGACTTCAAACTTTTACAGCTGAACGAGGAAGAGATTGAGGAAGACTTAAACTTTGGCAACTAAAGATTAGGATCAATATTTATCTGTTTATTTTTATTAGTTTATTAATTTTATTTTCCTTCTATAAACAGGAGCATATTCCTATAAGAAAAGGAGTTCAATTTTTAGATATTTGGATTTTATTTTACTAGAACAATTAATTATTCCTTTTAATTTTCATTTATTTTATTTTCTATTTATATTTACCAATGATGCGTGGCTAAGTGATTTTTTCTTTCCCAATTGGAAGCAATTCAAGTTTATTCATTAATAATTATGTGAGGTCTAAATGATCTTAATTCCAATGGCAAGGCATTATTCTTTTTAACTCTGAA
Source organism: Dalechampia spathulata (assembly GCA_948192965.1). NCBI lineage: Eukaryota > Viridiplantae > Streptophyta > Magnoliopsida > Malpighiales > Euphorbiaceae > Dalechampia > Dalechampia spathulata. The sequence goes on from CANYBF010175918.1 coordinate 6,149, forward strand.
TTTTCCAGAACCATTGTTGTTCTTAGTGCATGAAAATAAGGCATGTTGCATGACTCTAAGTTCTGCATATAGCTAAGTGAGTTGTTTGATACAAAAAAGTCACTCAACTTGCTAGATTGGTAAAGCAAGGTGTTATTCTTGTTACCGCAAGCAGTAGTATGTCTTGTAGGTTAGAGGATCTAGTTTGAAAACTAGGGATGTTGGGTCATGACTGTTAACTAGAGTCGGGTCTTTCTAATTTCTAATGCAATTTTGGGATGACTTGTGAGAATCTTATTCCACTATGTTTATCCTAGAATTAGAGGCATTTTACAGAGTGTGTTTCATGGCATCTTACAAACTAAGGAAAGATTAGGGTGTGTAAGACTTTTTCAACAAACTATAATTGGCTTAGTGCTATTTTATCATTAGACTAAAAATGAATCAGTGATCATAGTTGGTTGATGAATACTTGAAGCTTTCAGTTGGGAGAATTTCTCATTATTGAATTCCTTTATTTATTTTAAACTTATTTCTTTGTTTGCTTAATTATTTTCCAAAATCCTTTTTAATTATTTCCAACGTAAAGAATTAAGAGGTTAAACCGTCTCTGTGGGATCGACCCTTACTTCCACTGCTATAAAATCATAGTTCCTATATGTTGGTAGTAAGGAATTAATTTGATGGTATCAACACTCGATCAAATTTTAGCACCATTACCGGGGACGGCTACTAACATTTCTTAATTTTTTATTTATGATTCGATCTTTCGCAAGTAATCTTTGCTTTGACAAAGAAATCAAAAATATTGCAAAAAGATTGAGAAAGGAGGTAAAACTCATAAAAACTGCCTCAGCCTCGGAGAGTTCTTATGCCCATAAGGAAACAGCCAGTTATAACTACTCGAATAATGATAGCTATAACAAAGCTCTTATGACCATAAACAATGAATAGACTTTGAGATAAATGGTCGCTGTGCCCATAGACCAGTCCCCACTTTGTATTACTTATGAGGACTTAATAGGACACATTGAGCTTAAATCTGGACTTATACAGTTACTGCCTACTTTCAAAGGCTTGGAAAATGAAGACTCATATAAGCACCTAAAAGAATTTCATATTGTTTGTACAGGAATGAAGCCACTAGGTATGAATCTTAAACACATTAAACTGAGAGCTTTTCCTTTTTCTTTTACAGATGCTACTAATTGTTGGTTGTACTACTTGCCTTTTGGAACTATCACAACATGGAAGGAGATGGCTAGGTTATTCTTGGATAAATTTTTCACAACTAAAAGAGCCACTCAGATCAGGTGAGATATATGTTCAACTCGGTAAAAAGACACTAAAAATCTTCATGACCATTGGGAACATTTTAATAGATTATGCGCCTTGTGCCCACAGTATGGGATCACAGAGTAGAACTTGATACAATATTTCTATGAGGGATTATTATCAATAGAGACGAAGATTATGGATGCTGCAAGTGGTGGAGCTATTGTAAACAAGATACCTTATAAAGCCTATAATTTGATTGACATAATGGCAGCTAATGCTTAGTCTTTTAGCATCAAGAAGGAGCAGCTTAGGAGAGTTCATAAGGTAAATGTTTCAAGCCTTGAAAACTAAATGAAACAGCTCATATGTATTATGTAAGAACTCATAACAAATATGAAACCAGCCAGATCTTGTGGAATTTGCACTCAAATAGATCATCCAATTGATCAATGCCCCTCGATTCAAGAGGAGGAAACAGGAACAAGTAAATGCTATTGGAGGATTTCCAAGACCGCTACAGAGAAAGTTTGACCCATTTTCTAAGACATACAACCTAGGCTGGTGAGATCATCCCAACCTGTATTATAACAGCCAACAGTCAAATTTCCAGTAGAAATCAAACCAATAAAAACCTTCGGGTATGTCTTTAAAAGATGTGGTGAAAAATTTGGTGACTAATGTTCATGCTTTTCAACAAGATGTTCACCAATTCCATTAAAACATGACTCAAAACAAACAGAATGTAGAGATCAGAATGAAGAATATAGAGAACCAAGTATCTCAGATGGCTACAATTTTGAGTAGAATTGAATCTCAAGGAAACTGTCAACCCAAGAGAAAGTATCAATACCATGACATTGAGGAGTAGCCAAACCCTTCTTGAAATTATTGGAAAAAAGGCAAAAACCCATGAAGAGAAAGAGGTGGAAGTTGGAAGTAGCAAGAGAAGAGTGAACAAGAGAAGAAAGCCAAAGACCATGAGAAAGCAATCCAACCTATAATTAATCATTGTCCTTTTCCTGAGTGATTGGAAAAAACCAAATGAGAGAGGGAGCAGAAGGAGATTTTAGAAACCTTCCGCAAAGTACAGGTAAATATTTCATTGCTTAAGGCCATAAAACAGGTACCAAGGTATGCTAAATTTCTCAAGGACTTGTGCACAAACAAAAGAAAATTAATTGGCTTCCAACAGGTGAGTATGAGTGAAATTGTTTTTGCTGTACTTTAGGGAAAAGTGCCATCGAAATGAAAAAACAAGGGAGTTTTCGCAATCCCTATTATGATTGGTGATATGGGCATAAGACACACCATGCGTAATTTAGGAGCCTCAATTAACATTATGCCCACAAGCATGTATGAATCTTTGAATGTAGGTTCATTGAAGGAAATAGGTATCATTATATAATTAGCAGACAGGTCAACCATATATCCAATCAGAGTTTTGGAGGATGTGCTTGTGAAAGTTAATGAATTAATTTTTCCTGCAGATTTTTATGTCATACAAATGGACAACAAAACTTCCCTAAAGTCATCTGCTCTTTTGTTAGGAAGACCCTTCCTAACAACCATTCAAACAAAGATTGATGTCCATGCAGGGACACTGACCATGGAATTTGATGGAGAGGTGATAAAGTTCAACATGTATGATGCTATGAAGTACCCTTTGAAAGTATTCAATGCTTGTACTGTGGACATCATCGAGCCATATGTACAATAAATGTTTGAATTGTATGAAGAAGATGAACTTGGAATAGCACTCAACAATGCTGAAAATCATAAGAAGATGCTATTGTTGAAAAATGAAGTGATACAGGTCATTGACAGATTGAATGAAGATCCTAAGATTGAACAAAATTTTAATTTAATTAATCCTTATACTAAACTGATTCATTTAACCTTGTAGGCACCCAAATCAGAGCTGAAGACGCTACCAAGTCATTTGAAGTATGTCTTCCTTGGGAAAGGAGAGATATTAGAGAACTCCTTGGTAGAAGTTCTTAGAAAAATTTAAAGAAGCAATTGGCTAGACTATAGCTGACATTAAAGGCATAAGACCATCCACATGCATGCCCAGGATTTTATTGGAACCTGATAAAAAGTTAGTTAGAGATACCCAACGAAGACTAAACCAAGCCATGATGGAGGTAGTGAAGAAAGAGATCCTAAGGCTGCAAATCCAGGCATGATATACCCATTTTTTGACAACCAATGGGTCAACCAGGTGTATATTGTGCCCAGAAAGATAGGCACAATGGTAGTCCATAATGAGGAAGGAGAGATGGTACTCACTCATGTCTAAAAGGGGTGGAGGGTTTGTATTGACTATAGGAAATCAAATTTTGTAACTCGTAAGGATCATTTTAGCCTACCATTTATTGATCAAATGCTAGAATGTTTGGTTGCCTTGATGGTTATATAGGATTTTACTAACTACCCATTGCCCCTGAAGACTAAGAAAAGATAACCTTCACATGTCCATTTAGAACCTTTGCGTTTAACAGGATGTCATTCGAGTAGTGTAATGTGCCCGTAACTTCCAATATTGCATGGAAGTATTTTTTTTGATTTTATGGAAAACATTATTAAGGTGTTCATGGACCATTTTATGGTTTATGGTAATTCATGTAATGAATGTTTGGATAATTTAGCTATAGTTTTACAACATTGCATTGAGAAGAACATGGTTCTCAATTATGAGAAATGTCATTTTATGGTTGAGCAAGGTTTGATATTAGACCATATGGTTTCAAAGAGGGGCATTGAAGTTGATCGAGCAAAAATAGACATAATTAAATCTTTTCCTTACCCCACCACTGTACGGGATATTTGTTCTTTTCTTAGACATGCAAGTTTTTACAGGAGGTTCATGAAGGATTTCTCGAAAGTAGCACAACCCTTGTGTAAATTATTGCAAAAAGATGTTAAATTCAATTTTGATGAATCATGCAAGAAAGCTTTTGATCGACTGAAGGAGGTACTCATTTCAACACCCATTATGTAGCTGCAAGAAGCTTTGTGGTTAATCGATACAAGTAACTTTACGGTTAGGGCTGTGCTTGGGCAACGAAATGGAAAGGATCCTCACATGATCAGCTATGCCTCTAGGATGCTAGATGATGCCCAGCTTAATTATTTCATGATAGAAAAAGAACTTTATGCTGTGGTGTTTGCATTAGAGAAATATCAATCATATTTATTGGGAACTAAAGTAGTTATTTTTTCTGATCATGCAACTTTAAAATATTTATTGAAAAAGAAGGAGGTAAAACCACACTTAATCCAATGGATAGTTCTACTTCAGGAATTCAATAAAGAGCTGAAAGATAAAAAAAAAAAAAGGATGCAAAAATTTGGTCACAAATAACTTGAGCAGATTACCCAACATTGAGCCTAACGATTTCTTTAATGAATTCCCTAATAAGATTACTTTTGAGTGTAATTGCAAAATCACCTTGGTATGCTGACATTATCAATTTTCTATGTTCCAGGAGATTTCTTGATGAGCTTACAAAGCATGAGAAGGACAAGATTAAGAACACAATGAAGCATTATGTTTGGGATGATCCATACCTATGGAAACATTATACTGACTAGGTTATTCGCAGGTGTATCCCTGAGACAGAAATCCAATCCATTTTACACTTCTGCCATAGTTATGCTTGTGAAGGACATTTTAGACCTAAGAAGATATTTTTGCAGATCGTGGAATGTGGGCTATATTGGCGTACTTTGCATCGTGATGCCTATCTATTTTGTAAACACTGTGTAGAATGCTAGAAATTTAGAAGTTTGGGAAGAAGACATGAGATGCCCTAAAAAGGAATCATTGTTTGTGAGATTTTTAACGTGTGGGGTATAGACTTTATGAGACCCTTTCCATCTTCATTTAGGAACATATACATTTTGATGCTAGTAGACTATGTATTAAAATAGGTTGAAGCTAAAGCCATAAGATTGAATGATGCCAAAATCATGGTAAGATTTATTAAATTTAATGTTTTCAACAGGTTTAGAGTTCCTAAGGCATTCATCAGTGATTGCGAGACTCACAACAAAGAAGTAGCTATCTTGTTTCGGAAGTATAGTATCAATCATCGTATGACCATAACATATCATCTGCAAAGGAATGGATAAGCTGAAGTTACAAATAGGGAGATCAAATCTATTCTCGAGAAGACAGTCAGCCCTAACAGGAGAGACTGGAACAAATGTCTGGATGATGCCTTGTGGACATATCAAATGGCATATAAGAATCCGTTAGGAATGTCATCCTTTTGGCTTGTGTATGGAAAACCCTGGCATATGCCCGTAGAGCTTGAACATCGTACATACTGGACAGTGAAGTAGTCTAACATGTTTATGGATGAAGCAGGAGTCCACAGGAAGCTACAATTACAAGAATTAGAGGAGATATGGACCAATGCTTATGACTATACGGGAACATACAAGGATAGGTCACAATAGCTTTATGACAGGAAAAATTTGGCATAAAGAATTTCATGCAAGGCAGAAGGTGTTGCTCTATAATTCCAAATTGAATTTATTTCCAAGGAAGTTGAGAATAAAATGGATAGGACCCTTCATGGTTCAAAAGATTTTTTCCCATGGTGCAATTAAAATTCAGAGCCTTGACTCGAAGAAATAATTTAAAGTTAATGACCATCACCTCAAGCCATTCTATGAGGGATTTGACACTCGTTCAACGTGTGAAATCATGTTGACATCACCTATGATCAAGTATAATGAGCAGAAAGTCAAGTTGGGACTTTAAAAACTAGAACTAGAACTATCACTTTCCTTTTATTTTTTATTTTTTGATTATGATACATATTATGCCCATAAGGCATCTCGCGAGTTTTGATTTTTATTTACTTCAGTTAAAAAGAGTTTTTACCTTTTCATTATTTCAATTATAATAAATTTAATGATGGGTATTACAGGATTTTGCCTACATGTGGAATTTGACTTTTAGTCAAAATAAGAAGTCTAAGAGTTTTGGGCATTAAGGATTCTAAACAAATTAAAACTCGTCTTCTCTTTAAATTTACCATGTACGACCACTTCCTTCTTTAACCTAATTTTAATTTTTCATTTTCCTCCCCTAATTTTTATAGCTTCTTCAAGAAAATGGTGAATATTGGATCAGTAACCACAAATAGTGGATCATCGATGAAGAGACACCAGAGTGGGAAAGAACCGCTGACCAAGCCAACTATCAATGTTGAAGTCACCGGACTTAAGGTGTACACTAGCAAAAACCGATCGACTGCTCGTTAATTTAAGCAGTTTTGGATTCCACCAAAGATGGTTGATGATGGAACAAACACATTAGCCAATAAGATCATTGATGCAATGATAACAGAGTCTGAAGAAAACCCAAAGCATGAGGGTGATAAAGAATCTAGCAATCCTGAGCAGAAATAATCAACCGACTATGAAGATACAGAATTGGGTAACGAGTCCAAAATTACAACTAAAGGTAGCACTGGTGTTACTTCCAACGATGTTATACCCCCGAGCTAAAAGATTAAGAGATACTCTGCCCCCGCCTCTATCTAAGTTGAATAGGAATTTGAAATTTTCCAAGGAGGACAAAGAAGTATTTATTAAAGTGGTGAACCTCAGAGTGCTGCAAGATAAAGCTCTAGACCCTCTGCTATTGAGAAACTACAGCTGCAGCTACCTGTGTTTGAGCATATTAAGGGGATAGTATAGGAACGCTATTTTCAAATCACCTGTCAGGTGTTCTATAAACTTGTATAGGAGTTTTACAACATCGACAAATTAGATAAAGAGAAGCTTGTTGGATTGGACAACCCCAAGGTGATCCAATTTCGATTGATGGGCAAACTTTTTCATTTTCCATTGATGAATTTAACTTGACAATGGGCTTCATTGATGATATCACTAATAAGTATATGGAAAGCTACTATAACCTACCTGAGCAATTGGATGCTAAAGCATTGTGGGAACAGTACACAACAGAATCGACCAGGAAGTATGACCCTGCATATGCAAAGGACAGTTATCTCCTTGACAGCTCGCTCACTTACTTGCACCACTTGATTGCTTATAGTCTATCCTGTTGGAATGATTCTCCTGGGATAGTCACTAGGGTTGAGCTGTTTTTATTGGATTTTATTGTGAAGAAAAAGCCAATTAATTTAGGATGCTTTATTGCTGCCCAATTCCAAACTGCAGTTGTTGGGTCTAAGAGGCTGATCCTTGGGCATCTTGTGACTTATTTGGTTGTACAACTGAAGGAATTTAACCCTACCAATCATAAATTACATAAGGCGATTGACTTGCTTCCTTTAGATGTCTTCACTTTGGATAAGATGGGTCTGTTGCGAAAGAAGGATGAAGCACTTGGCTTCAAATTTTATAGACTAGGTCTGATTATGCCCATGAAGGAGAGAGTGTTTTACAAGAGTAAGGTTGTCACAGGAGAGCTTCTTTTGTGCCCATACCACCATCACCAACAGCATGTCCCGTTGATGCTACTGTCTTGAAAGAACTCATAGACCTCAACAAGAAGATTCACAAGCTCACCATAAGCTTGGAGGAGTCTATGTGACAGATATTGTTGCGCCTAGATGAAATGGATACAAAGATTGGCAAGCTTTGCCACTCCTTTGAAATGCAGCAGTAGAAAGTGAAGCACACAGTATAATTTTCCTATCAAGCAATGTTCTAAATTCTTTACATCTTTCATTTTTCCATTGCTTCTGCCTATATTTGTGTTGTTATGCCCACATTAGGACAATATATCTTAAGTGTGGGGGGATGATAATATTTGCTATTTTTACTATTGCTTATGGCTGAAATTTTTAGATATTTTTTTGTCTTTTGGCAGTTCTTGATCAACAATTTTTGCCCCACTTATTATTAATCTATGCCTCGCATTGCTATGTTTAACTTCTTATGCCTAATCTTAACCGACCCCTTTTCCAAATTTTGTGCTATTGGAATTGATGATATTCTCTAGTTTTTGAGCATGCTTTATTTTTATAGTTTGTTTAAACTTTCAATAATTTTTGATCAAATCCTTAGTTTTTGCTGAGCCTGACTAAAATGAATACTTGTATTGGTATGAAAAATCTTATTTTATTTTGTTAAGTACCTTGCTTAACAATTCATTTATACCAGGAAAAAGAAAAAAGAAAGAAAACTAGAAAAGAAAAAGAAAATAAAGTGTTAAATACCTACACTTGGCCGGTTTTGAGTGGTAAGACACTCATAGCCCCTTAAACAGCTTGTGTATGGAGCAGCTAGTGTAGAGAGAACTTCACCCTTTTATATGATGTTTTACAGTTCGACCAATAACACTTAAACAAGAATTTTTTATCTTACACCTTTGTTGATTGAAAGTAGGTGGATCGGACCTAGTTTTCCTTTAAGCTTCTTTGGCAAATGGTATCGTTGGTAATAAGAGAGTATCCCCTTTATGGGCCATTTATGATCTCAAATTGATAAAATTCCTGACTTGTAAAATTTTGCAATTAACTGGTTGAATCAAAATGCAGGTTGGGCAATGGATGCTTAGCAAGATAAAGACTAGTTCTTCTTACCAACTATGTTTTGCTTGAAATTAATTTGAATAAATTGGCAAGATAATGACTTTTTATAGCTAACTCTTAAGATTTTGTTGAATGTTGCTGCATATTTAAATTTGCTTAATGAATGGTCTTACTAGGAAACTACGAATGGTCATTCATTTCTTTTAGCTATCTATTCTATTGGAGGGAAGGTCGAGTTATGTGCATAAGAGAAATAATTTTATAGGCATACGAATGCTTGAGGGCAAGCATTGGATAAGTGTAGGGGTATTTGATCGAGCGCCAAAACACCTTATTTTATGCCCACCAATAGCTCATGATAGCATAGTAAAGTTGCTAAAATGGTTGACTTGTCTATTTTGTATATTTTGCAGGCCAAAATGGGGAGTTTTAAAGAAACATGCTTAAAAGGGAGACTTTAGAGCTGATTTGAATTAGTGCCTTAGGATATGGCTTATGGGCATAAGACAGGACCAAAACGACTTGATGTACTGCATTTTGGAGAGCTGAACGTGGAAGAAATTGAGATGAATTCAAACTCTCGCATTAAACAAGGAAGAGATTGAGGAAGACTTAAACTCTTGCAACTGAAGATTAGGATCAATATTTATTTGTTTATTGTTATTAGTTTATTAATTTTATTTTCCTTCTATAAATAGGAACATATTCTTATAAGAAAAGGAGTTTGGTTTTTAGATATTTGGATTTTATTTTACTAGAATACTTAATTATTCCATTTACTTTTCATTTTATTTTATTTTATGTTTTTATTTACCAATGATGCGTGGCTAGGCAATTTTTCCTTTCTCAATTGGAAGAAATTCAAGTTTATTCATTAATGATTATGTGAGGTCTAAATGATCTTAATTCCAATGGCAAAGCACTATTCTTTTTAACTTTGAATTTTTCAGAACCATTGCTGTTCTTAGTGCATGTAAATAAGGTCTGTTACATGACTCTAAGTTCTGCATATAGCTAAGTGAGTTGTTTGATACATAAAGTCACTCGACTTGCTAGAGTGGTAAAGCAAGGTGCTATTCTTGTTATAGCATGCAGTAGTATTTCTTTTGGGTTATAGGATCTAGTTTGAACACTATGGATGCTAGGTCACGACTGTTAACTAGAGTCAAGTCTTTCTAATTTCTAATGCAATTTTAGGATGACTTGTGAGAATCTTATTCCACTATGTCTATCCCGTAATTAGAGGCGTTTCATAGAGCTTGTTTCATGGTGTCTTATAAACTAAGGAAAGATTGGGGTGTATGAGACTTTTTCGGTAACTGATTTAGTGCAATTTTATCATTGGACTACAAATGAATTGATGATCATAGTTGGTTGATGAATACTTGAAGCTTTGGGTTAGGAGAATTTCTCATTATTGAATTTCCTTTATTTATTTCAAACTTATTTCTTCATTTGCTTAATTATTTTTCAAAATCCTTTTTAATTATTTCCAACGCAAAGAATTAAGAGGTTGAATCGTCTCTATAGGATCGACCCTTACCTCTATTGCTATAAAATTATAATTCCTACATGCTGGTAGTAAGAAATTAATTTGACGGTATCGACACCTGAATAATAAGAACATTCATTTATTTGTTTCCTATACTTAATATTCACAAAGAGAAAAAACCTTAAGCTTTATAATTATGTATTGATTTATTAAGTAGGCATGGTTCTAATTTTTTTAATACATTATAATTTTTCATATATTACCTTCTTTAGCATATTCTGAATCATACCATGCGTGTTCTAATTTGGCAATGTCTTGATACAATGAATAATCATTTCTAATACACATATAGAAGTTGTTTTTTATTAACTTTAATATTGTTTAATTATTCTAATTTACCCTATCTGATCATATAAAATATATCAGTAATTTGATTGCCTTTTTTCATACAAGCATTTAATTAAGGTATAATGAAGAACAGACTCAAATTGTGTAATTCCCTTAAGAGACGAATTTTAACAAACTCAAAAACATATGTGATTATGCTGAATTTTTCATCAAGGAATCCCAATTCTCTTTGAAAATTCCTCAACTAAAACATAAATTATGATGATTAATCATAAGTAATAAAGTTATATTTTCATACTATAAGCAATTTTACTTCACGTTTATAAATAATAAAAATGATTTATATTTTCTCATACATAATAATATGATTCCACTGATAACAAGATAAATAAAATTAAGCAATGTCATATACTTTATGAAAGTAATCTCAAGTTAGACCATAAAATTATATATATATAGTATTAGATATATGAAATTTCATTGCAATTGCAAATAACATTGAATATGAAAAAGAACAATGTCATGCATAAAAAATTTATAATTAATAAATAGTTAAATTATTGACATTAAGATGTGACTTGTGTAAGAGAATTTCAGTAACAATAACATTTCAATACAAGAATAAACAATAAATGAAACTTATGATATGAAATTAAAAAAAAAGGTTGAATGCCTATCTTGATATTACAACCTTCCCATTCAGCATTTTAGTTGACATCCCTCCAATTAATATTGGAATTACCAACTTATTATGCGTGAACCTATTGAAAATCAAGATAAAGTTAAAAAATTGTTTTTAACTTATGTTTTATAAGCAGATGGTTTTTTTAGTTCTAACTTAAAATATTATTTTTATAAAATAATAAATAACTATTCCTTTAATATCATAAAAAATTCAAAATTTAAAGCCGAAATATTTTGAATGATGGTTAAGTAAATTAGCAAAATTAATGTAAAAGTTGAAATTTTTAAATCACATAATTAAAACTTAAAATATTGGCAGGTAAAAGTATTAAATCTAACGGTAAATTAGTATTGGATGGATGTCTATAATTAGACATGAATATTATAAAACACATATATCGTTTTCTTTTTGAAATTTTTGATTAAATTGTAGTATAAAGATGTCATTAGGGGTAATACATTTTTTCATTACTTGTTTCTATAAGTTGTCTCTCCACAGCATCCGTTGTTTTCTTAAACAAACTTTTGGTGACCAAAACGCACACTTCTCTTCGAAGTCGCAAGCTGTGGTAGAAGAAGGCGGCAAAACATTAACACAGAAACAGCTAGAAAAAGTAACAACTTGAAGCAGAAAAATTAAATCTCCATTGGCATTGCTTTTTGAGTTTCTTGATTTCCGCTCAGAAATATTGGAGGAAATAAGTAAATGAAGACGTCTCCTACATCGTCATGCTCATCTTCATCAGCAGCTTCATGGGTCTCGTGTTCTTCTTCTCTGGATAATGCTGCTCAAAATCATCAATTACGATCGCAGAAGTCCAAACGAATTACAAACTCTAATAGAAAACAGCAGAAAGATAAATGTCAGATTAATGCTAACACTACCACCACCACCACAGCCACCACGTGTTCTACCTTTGCTAGAAGAAGCTCCATTTACAGGGGTGTGACCAGGTATTAATTACTTGATTATTTCTTCTTTATAACTCTTTTATTTTCCTATTAAGTTGAATAAATATTTCGATTAATTTTTTTCCTGGATTGAAACAGGCATAGATGGACAGGACGGTTTGAGGCACACCTTTGGGATAAGAGTTCCTGGAATAAAATTCAAAACAAGAAGGGAAGACAAGGTCCTATTCTTTAATTAATTGTATGTTCATTTTATTTTATTTTGTGTTTCAATTACACTAACCAAGGAGATCTGTAATCTTCTCTTTTTTGGTTATTAAATTAATGTTTCTTAATAATTTATGGTAGTGTTCTTCTAACTTTGTGTTTTTTTTTTCTTGAATATCTCTGTCGTTGTAACGTTCATATACGCTTTTGTCTGGTTAGTTTATTTGGGTAAGCACTTATTCTCTTAATCAAATCTAATATTTTACTTCCTGTATTTATAAATTCTATTCTTTTAGAATTACAAAATCGAGTTTTATTGTAAATTTCAGGGGCATATGACAATGAAGAAGCAGCTGCTCGTACATATGACCTTGCTGCCCTCAAGTACTGGGGACCAGACACAAGCTTGAATTTCCCTGTACTTTCCTTTGTTCATTTAATTTTGATGCTGAAGAATTCACAACGCTGATATTGTGGTCGGAATATTACAATTTTAAAAATTTTTGAAAATTACTTTAGAAAATAAAATAAAAAATCAATTTAAATTCTTTAAAAAATTCATAAAAAATCAAAATGTCAAAGATATTTGTTCGTTGTCTGTGATACATTGAAATTAATTGATAATTGCAGATAGGAACATACTGTAACGAGCTTGAAGAGATGCAAAAGATGAGCAAGGAAGAGTACTTGGCATCTCTTCGACGTCGGAGCAGCGGATTCTCCAGAGGGGTTTCTAAGTATCGTGGCGTAGCCAGGTAATTCCTACCTCGACCTCCATTTCACATTCTTTTTTCTTTTGCATTTTACTATTTTATGGAAATGATTTAATTTTCTCCAAAATTTATAAACTGCATCATTCGGCATATGTAGTTTTTCTTTCTAATTAGTTTTGCAAAATCAACAGGCATCACCATAATGGTCGTTGGGAGGCACGTATTGGACGTGTTTTTGGCAACAAATATCTCTACCTTGGAACTTATAGGACGCTCTCTTACGACTATTCCATTAATTATTTCCAAACACTAAATTATTTCAAGTATCACTAATACAACCATAATTCTAACACAAAATGTTGATAACCGCTCAAGTAGATCTCGGTATGGTTAATCCAGTGAATGATAATTTATGAGCAACGATAAATATAGTTATAGTTTATCACAAAATGATTTCCTCAAATATGTTAAGTAAATTAATGAGCGTTAGAAGTATTAGTGATATCATCGTAGTAAATGGCAACAACCATTTTGGCGCACTTCAACCAATTATAACGCTGACCTAATTAATTGACCTCATCTAAATGCATATTTGCTCGTTGTGCTTAGGAAATTATAAGGTATAATTTTGAGTCCTGATTTATTAGGAAATTTCAAAATCAATCAATTTAAATTAGTTTTATTTTAATTTAATTAAATACAACTTTATTGATTTTGATAAGTTAACGTTTCGAATATTTTTGAGCCAGCTTGGCATTTTTTTATTTTTAATTCAATTAATTTAAAACTTTTTATGCTTATGGAGCGGGAAATAAATAGTTAAAACTACACGAAACTGGACCAAAACTTGCGAATAAGAAAACTAGTTATGAACCTTCTTTATTATGTTTCTTTTCTTTTATCTTGATTATATTAACGTAACCTTATTTTACCAGAATGAGCATAATCTATAAATCCCAATGGAACAAAGAAAATAGGAACTTTTTGAAAAGGAAGAGTTCTTTTAGCGTGGATTTCAATTTAACCAGAATATGGCCTACTTTACACCTGCTGGATGCTCAAATTCAAAAGTTGCATGTGTCAGCCATCCAACTACCGTGGCAGTACCATTTTCTTAATATATCCAAACTATCCGCTTATTACTGCCAAAGATGCCTTTTTTGCCCTTCACATTTAAGAACATCAATGCCACAAATTATTTTTCTTTCGAGGCAAACATCCAGCCACTTTGTTTTAATAACTTTGTGAAAAAAGTGTTCGAAATAATTTTGTAAATTAACAAATTTTCTGAAAATATGAGTAAAACATGGACAGGCTAAAAAAAATTACATACAAGTCTTTTGAGCTAGAAACCATTGAAGAGAGACGATGAAAGTAGGGTGCGTAGCACCTGGATGTTTGCATGAAATAATATTTGACATTTAGTGCCTGAAATGGAGCCAGCTACGCACGACAGAAACCTTTTTTCTTTTTAATTTACACGTACACTTGTTTGTTGGTGAGATCTGAATAACAAGATTTGGCCTGTAATCACTAATTACTATTAAACGTGGAAATCACGTGACAGCCCTTTTACAAGAGCTTGCCGAGGGCACGTTCTCATCAACAAAGCAGAAAGCTTGCTTATCTGCATCGTCTGTTTTTCCCTTGTCAAAAGTTTCGAATCTTGGATATCCCTCTTTTGCTAGATTTTGCGATGCCACCTCACCATCACTTGGCAAGATCACTTTTTTTTTTTTTTGTAAAATTCTTGATTGTTTCGAGCAAACTGAATCCCTAAAATGTCTTAAAATTTATTCTCCTTGCATAATTGAAATGTTCGTATTAATATTTCGTGCGAGAAAATTAATTTATCAAAGTAGATTATGAAAACAAAGTATACGAACATTAATCTGTTCAGCTGCGTGAAATAGTTGGAGTAGAAAAATATAAGTATAAATAAGCCAATTAAGCATCATTTCAGGCAGAATTATAGAGCTTCACAGCTAACTGATTAATATTAATAATTTTTCATCAATTAAGAATAGTGATTTTTCTTTTTAATTGATTGGTGTTTAATCAAAGACACTCAAGAAGAGGGGGCAGAAGCATATGATAAGGCAGCAATAGAATACAGAGGAGCCAATGCCGTGACAAATTTTGACATTAGCAATTATATAGACCGCTTGAAGATGGAAGGCATCGGTTTAGACCATATTCCCAACCGCTTTACCGAATCTGAATATCCAGAAGCTGAAGCCGAACCATCACCATCACTACCACCGCCACTACCATCACCACCACCACCACCACCACAACCACAAGAGCAACCGCTCTTCCCATGTGTAGATACTTGTCTAGCGGTTGACATAGATCCTGTTAAAGATAGTGAACTCACTTGGAGCTTGTGCTCGGATTCCGGGTTGTCCCTTTTCTCAACCCCTATCGAGAATGCTTGCAAGTTACCGGACTTGTTTGAGGACAACATTGACTTAATATTTGACGAGTGTTGCTTTGGAGCTGGCAATCACGGATTCATGGAAAATACAGGACGTCTGGTAGGACAGGTGGGGATTTCAGGCAGCATGGAAGAGGAAAACAGGAAACAAATGTTGTCTTCAAGTGCAAACTCTCTGTCATGTTCAACTGCAACAACTTCGGTTTAACTATTCGGTTTGAAGTTCTTTCTTCTGGCTTTTATTTTTTGCGTTTGGGAAGTAACAGGTTTAGGTTTGACACGTTTGTTCTGAGTCTGTTTGTTGTTTAGGCCATTGGGTTATTGTCGTGGGAAGAAGATGGGAATGAGAGGATAGCCATTATTATTTTCTTCGAGTCTAGGAAAGTAATTGGCACATCTGAAAGTGGGACAAATTTTCTGAATTAGTGTTCAAAATTTTGGTGTTTTTTCATTTTTAATAATTTAATAATTTTATTTTGTTAAGCATGTTCGTTAATAATATTGGATCAAGTATTTAAATCACTGATACTTATATCAATTAAGTCCTTTAAGAATTTGAATTTAAACTAACTTGATATTATCATTTTTAATGATTAAAAATTTTTCTCCACTTACTCTTCTCTTTTTATCTTCTTTACATTTGTATAACTCATGTCTCTCAAAAAGAATTACTATTTAATAAGTCAATTTTGGTCCCAAACTTTATATATATATATAATTTTTATAATATAAAATTAACTTCTTAATAAATTATTTTTTCATTTAATTGTCTAGTTTATTGATAAATTATTATTGTATCATACAAATAATAATTTGTTTGATTACTAATTTTTTAAAATTTTGGTTCATGTGTGATATAATATAATTTTATAAATAATTGATAACTAATTAATGCATTTGAATAAAAAGTGATTTAGTAAACAAATTATTATTGAAATGAATGCTAAACATATTTGTTATTTTGTTTTATTATAAATCATATTCATTCAATGTTTACTTATAATTATATATTAAATTGAATCTAAAAATAATTTAATTTCATATTTAAGCATAAAAATAGTTAGTATATACAAGATCTTATTCAATTCATGAAAAAATAATTAATAAAAGTATATTTGAAAATTTAATTTTTTAAAGAAATTAATAACAATAATACTCATAAGTCAATCAAAAATTTTAATTTTATTTAATTCATATAATAAATTTATACATTTAAATGAATGATAAATTAAGAGTATGTTAAATATTCTTGTTGAGAATGAAAATTTTGCATGTAAGTCATTATTTCTAAATATTCGAATAGCATGTTAAAATTTCATAGAATATCATTAGTCTAGGATGTAAACTTCTAAACGAGCATGAAACCATATAGTGGAAAGTTTATATCATTCATTTGACTTATACAACATAGAATCTATGTATAGTAGATACAAAAGATAAAAAGATCATTGTTTTTGCTTCATAAGTAAACAAGAGTAAAGAGAAGACATGTTTGCATTTATTCATTACTAATTTTACAAACAAAATCAATAGTTAAATGACAAATATTCTTAGAGGTAAATATATTATACATAAAATTATTGGTTAATGATTTCAACATTGTTCTCTAGAAATGTGATTTTATAGAGTTAAAAATGAGAATTTGCCTAGTAGTTTACTTACTTATAATCATCAAAAGCTTTAAATGTTTGTTGAGCATTTTAGTTGAATACAACCTTATGGATTGATGTCTTTTATTATAAGTATGATTAATTAATTATAAATATGAAATTGACGATAAATGATATAAACCATGCCTGTGCTTATGATTCAGTTATCTAAAATGCTAGACAAGTGAGAACTGAATCTTTCAATTGATATTCCTTATTTTAAATACATTGGTATATAGTTATAGTGTGAAATGGTACACAAATTAAATCATATACAAATATAATTTATGATGATATGATCAAAATTGATGTGGAATTATGGTGATATGAATTGATATATGGATTGAATTTTTTGATTTATATGATAAATGATTATACATGAATTGATATGATTGAGATCATTATGGAATTGCTACATTCATGCATCATGCTACCAATATTGAGTTGTTCATGCATTAATTTATGCAACATAATATATGGTAGAATAAAGAAGGATGTTAGGATAAGTATGATGATTGAGATATGATAGGATGGATTATGTTATACCAAAATATAAGACAAGAGATGTTAATTCTTTATTAATGATTCTAATAGGTTGAACTATTCTCTTACTGAGTATATGATTATGAGACAAGATGTGTTTATTTCATATAAATGATTTTAGTAGGTTAAACTATGGTCTTACAAAGTAAATGATTATGTACGATGGCTATGATGATTGCATTTGGGAGTGTAGGGAAGGGGGCGAAGGGAGTAGTAGGGTGAAGGATAAGAGATAAAAATGACATAATATGCACTATTCACATCATACCAATCACATTATAATGTATAGTTGACAACTCTATGTTGATTATATAATAAGTTGATAATTGATTATATGGTGATACAAGCATATTTGCTTAAGTTTATAATGCAAAAAAAGGGGATAAGTATGTAATGTCTAATAATATATATTAGTGTACACTTTAGAGCATCATGTAAAATTCATAATCTGTATTGAACATTTGTATAAAAGTTAATTATCTGATATTTAATGTAATATTGATAAGAATGGATACTGTTAATGCAAATAGATCTGTTGATACGGTTTCTACATGGGACTCAAGAGAACACAAGGAGCTTGAAAGAAGACCCACTAACTCTTCTAAGTGGTCCAATCACAAGGTCACGAGCCAACAAATTTAAAGTAGCCATGAACTTATTTATTCAAGAACAAATAATAATGGAGCTATAAGAACAAGTTTTCTATAAGTGCTATTTGGAGCTTAAAGAGGTGCCTAAGGCCATAATATTGCTTGGGGCAAATTTAGAAGAGAATGGAGCCTAAAGGATGCCATTTGAGTCTAATTATGAAGCCATAGCCTTATTTCATAAGCCTATGGAATAGTTAGGCATGATGAGCCATAAGTTAGGCCTATTAAGGACCCAATAAGGAAAGGAAGCTAGGCCAATTAGTAGCCTAATGAGCTTATACGAATTTCCATTTAATTATAGCATTTTTATTTATTTATTTATTTATCTTTTAAGTTAGAGTAGGAATA
>CANYBF010176102.1:0-14062 GCA_948192965.1 Dalechampia spathulata
TTTTTTTTTTTACGATAATCAAGTCACCCTAAAATAATATTAAATTGTTTTACCGATTCAATTATTCATTAAAAAAATCATGTAGTCGCTTTAGTGGTAGTTGAATCTTCAAGTATCTTGAATCTCTTCAATTGTTTTTTACGATAATCAAGTCACCCTAAAACAATATCAAATTGTTTTACCAGTTCAATTATTCGTAAAAAAAATCAAGTAGCCTTGAAAGTGATCACCTTTATGATAGTTGAATCTTCAAGTGTCTTGAATTTCTTGAAATTTGAAGTTGATCACCTTGATGGAGATGGTTGATAGTTGAATCTTCAAGTGTCTTCAAATTTCTTGAAGTTTGAAATTCATCACCTTGATGGAGATAGTTGATAGTTGAATCTTCAAGTGTCTTGAATTTTTTAAGCGTTGAAGTTGATCACTTAATGGAAATGGTTGAATGATGCTCTTGACTTCAAAATAATGCAATGATCCAAGTGCAATCCTACCAAAAAAAATGTTGTTAACATTCTTGTAAAAAAAAATAACAAAAAAAAAAGAAAAGAAGGAAAATCTCATTTTGAAGAGATACCAAAGGGAGGAAGAGAGAAATGGTTTTAAGTGTGAAAAATGGGATACTCCAGGTTTCTATTTATAATGATGGAACAAGTTCAAATTGAATTAGGATTAGAGTTCAAATTCTACTATGATAGGGATAAAGATCCCTTATCATATTTAATTTGGATTTTGAAATTATCAAAAATCCTAATTGGATTAAATGATAATTTTAAGTTTTAATCCTAATTATTTTCAAGTTATATCAAATATTATTCTTAATAATATTTGTTTGAGATAAAAGTGTTATTTATCTTCAAATTATATATTAAATTTTAATTTAATATTAATTTGAAAATAAAAATAAAAAAGAAAAAAGAAAATAGAGGACACGGCAAAAAAGAACCTTGGCGCACATGAAGTAAATTCAAATTATATTAAAAATTATTTTAATATTAATTTGAAAATAAAAAAAAGTCCAAAAAAAATTTTAAAAAAAAGCCACGGCAAAAAAAATGGGGGGCTTTTGGAGCCGCAAGCTTTTGGAGCAATAATTTTTTTTTTCTTTTCCCTTTTTGGAAAAGAAAATCAAAAAAATACTTTAGAGCCATAAAAAAGATTTTACTCCATATTATTTATAAATGTTTAAAATTAATTTGAGATATATTCATTTAAATAAATTAATAAATAAATCTCGAGGGGGCATTTGTAGATATCAAAAAAAATTCAAATTAATTTCTAGATCAATTAAATATATTTTTGATCTATGAAATTAATTAGATTAAATAATTATTTTAATCTAATAAATGAAATATATTTTATGGATCAATTAAATAAATATTTTTTATCTATAAAATAATTAAATTAAATAATTATCTTAATCTAATAAATTAAATAGATTTTAAATCAATCAAAATTATGTGGTTTATTATCTAAATTTAAATTATTTTAATAGTAAGATAAATACTATTAAAATAATAAATAAATGAAGGGATAATTGTTTTGAAGTGAGGATAAAGGTTAAATTTGTAAATTCCTTCTTTTTCAAATCACTATAAATAGAAGGTTTCCCTTCATTCCAAAAACACACATTTGGAAGCCATAAGCCACAAGCAACAAGAAGCTCTCAAGCTACAAGCTTTCCAAGCCTTCAAGACCTCAAAGTGTTCTTCAAATTCATCAAGGCGTTTAAGGAGTCCATCAAGGTGTTCATCAAGTTCATTAAGGTGTTCTTCCTCCAAGGTGAAGTTTGATTCAAGATCAAGCCCCTAAAGCACTTGAATCGTGTTCTTCATCAAAAATCAAGTTTAATTCAAGATCAAGTTACAAAAGCCCTTAAATCAAGTTCTTACTTCGAAATTCGAATCGGAGGATTTAAATTCTTTGTTATAGAATTTTATATTAGAGATTGTAACCCGCTTTAAATTAATAAAATTATTTATTACTCAAATTCTAATTTAATTCATTTTTATTTTATAGATTTTGCGCACTACATGTACATACACTTTGAGTTATCTTAGTGTGAATTTTAAAGGAAAATAATTTAATTTTAAATCAAAATAAGTCTATATAATTTTATAGTGTATAACAGTAAAGTTTTAAATATAAATAATATACAATATGAATATAGGATAATATATAATTAGCAACAATAATTATAAAATTTTTATTGTTTGATATTAAACATATATACATTGATACTTTAGGTGTACTTAAAATATACATTATTACATAATTTTGTAATTAAAGTATACATAAAATATTTTTATTTTATTTTATGTTTATTTTCTAATTCAAGTATACTTAAAATATATTTAATATTTACTTTTTCAATATAATTTTTTTGAAAATATAACATACATATAATTAGAGTCTCTAATTTATTGTCAATATTATTTTAGATTGTAAATATATTATACGGATAGTAGAATTTAATCTAAATGAATGTTATGATATTTAAATTTAAAAAAATAAATTGATTGAGAAAAAATAATGAGAAAAAGGTATGTTAAAAAATATTTAAAAAGAAAATTTTTTTTAAAAAAGTAGAATGAGTGTTACTAAAAATAAATATGAGGAAAAGTCTACTTTTGAATAAAAATTCCATTTTAAAAATATCTTTTAAAAGACTATGCATTTATAAAAATAAATTTAAAAAGTGATGTATTAGTGTACATTTCTCTTAAGAATTAGATATCCAAAGCCTGGAGGGCAGATGAAAGGAGGCAATGAAGGTGAAGTATTACCTTTTCATTTGTGCTAGATGATAAATAGAAGGTTTGCAAAGGGAAGACACATATGTTATATGAAATGATGAAGTGGGGTTAATGAAAGTAAATCTTGATGTTGTCATGAAATAGTTAATGAATGAATGAATACATGGTAGAATTAAAATGCCCCAAATCGATGGTCATAATCTTGATTTTGTTGATTTAATTTTAGGATTAAGTTGAGGTTGTCGATTCATATGACGGCAACATTAAGTTGGTATGTCGGTCCAAAAGGATTTGTTTGAATTGAGTTAGTCTACCAACCAAAAGATATTCTATGGGATAGTGTAATGATCTTTCAAATTATTCATGAGTTTAGGTTCAATGTCGGTTGCATTGTTTTAATATGCATTACTTGATGATTATGCATTATACATCTCCATGCATCCCACATGTTTCTACAACCATCTAACATTTATAGAATAAGAATATGCATATGACATAACAATAAACCAAGCAAAAATAAGAATAGTCTACTTATTTAATCTAAGTATGTAGGTAATACGGAAGCAATACACTTGTATGATCGCACTGGAGACAATTCCAAATAACTGTCTCATGCTTCCTCGTGATTGAACATCATCACATTGCTTGATCTTCTTCATAAGTGTTTGCCTTTGTTTCTAGGGTTTTCTATTTCAAATAAGAAAAGTAAAACAGGACTAAGAATTGTTCATAGTAATAATTGACCAGTGAACAATTTCACATTACAACATAGTTAAGGCTCAACTGTGGATTTAGGGTAAGAAAAGAGCCTTTTGTGCTTTAGACTCGATAAAATAAGAGTTCAGTAGAATAAATTATGAAAGTAAATATGCATTAGGATTAAATTATGAGATTTAACACATTAATTTTGCACAAATTGTTTTGAAAGAGTAACATAATGTAAAAGCCCCTCCAAAAGGACTAGTGATAATTAAACATTCCTGTACTTGGCATAATATCATATTATATGAAAAGGGTGATTGATGCTAAGCATTACATATAACTGATTGACTTCATGTAGAACACTAAATTAAGCAAATTATAATGTAGAACACTTCCGTATGGAACAACTAAATCTAAATTGTTGATGTACAATACTACTGTAGTGTAATAAACAACAATTTGTTTTTTCCATTACATATCACTTACATAAGGTTACATTATCTAACCGTCCATGCTATTACATATACCTTCAATGTCAATGCGACACTGATGGCTTTTCACAAAACTGTCAAACTTGATCATCCCGTCCGTCCTCAAACAATTAGCTAAACATAAACAGTGTGGTGAGAGCATCTCATGCAAAACTGTACAGTAAAAGAATCGGATAGAAACAGCACCTTGGTTGGAATTTTTGCAACTCCCATTGGTCGCCTAGCCTGTATGGTTAGTGCACCTTGTTTATGCCCCAAGCGTCCTACCATCCACTTCATCATCCTACTACATGTAAAAACACAAGGTCTACACTAGAAAATTAAAGTCTTCTTTTCCCACGCCTACGATTATCCAAATCAAGTAATCTTGATGATGATGTAGGTTGAGCAGGGGATAGACCAACAGATTCAGGAATGTCTAGATTGACTCTCAGGGACTGATTATCTATGGCTCGCTTCACATCAAACTCCTGAAATTGCTTAACTTCAAGTCTAGCCTTGTCAATCTGTTTTAAGCAAACATGAAAAATTAGCTTGTTAATCTGAACACAAGCATTGTAACATGAGTCATCAACTTGTACTTTCTTGCCATAATGCCATGAATAAAGGACTAAACCTTACCAGTTCAATATGATGAATGGAAGAATGTGCATCAGAGAGTTTCTTTTGGAGCTCATCCGACTTTTTCTTTCGATAATCCTCGTTCTCCATTTCATTTCCAATCTCACCTAATCCTTGATATAAATCTGTGGAGGAAAAAGCAGTACAACAAATATGAGATGAGTGTTGTAACGTATAAAAGGAGAAAGGATAAGCAGAATATTATAATTAGTTAGTTAACAATAGGATTAGTTGCCAGTTGG
This sequence comes from Dalechampia spathulata, assembly GCA_948192965.1. NCBI lineage: Eukaryota > Viridiplantae > Streptophyta > Magnoliopsida > Malpighiales > Euphorbiaceae > Dalechampia > Dalechampia spathulata. The sequence goes on from CANYBF010176102.1 coordinate 4,810, forward strand.
GAAGTCTGTCATGACAGGAGTAGTAATAGTACTATAGTCCTTGTTCTGTGGTATTTTGTTATTCGGCAGAATATAGGAATATTGCTACGATCAGTATATAAACTTTAAGATGGAAATAAGATAATAATTTTTATGCAATACAGAATTCTCTTCCTCCTTTTCTCGTTCTTCCAACCATTGTTGGGGCTGTTACCTAACAACTGGTATCAGAGACTAGTTGCATCCTTGGGGCATTTCTTCCTCCTCCTCTTCTCCTTTCTCCTCTTATACGTTACAAGTGCACCACAAACAGACTCTGTTAGTAATTCAACACCGGTACCTCCATATCATACCATGTCATAATTCTGACAGCCCTTAAATTTGATCATGTCCAAAAAGGTGATGTGGTAATTTGTTTGGCTATTCAAGACTTCATTTTCCAACAGAAAAATAAATAGAGGTAGATGCGGTTTCAAGTAGACAAAATGATATTCACATCTTGTAATTAACTTCTTTGGTCAGAGAGCCAATCCCAAAAATTAGAAGTGAAGTTAATCAGAGAGCCAATCTCAAAAATTAGAAGTGAAGTTAATTTTATAAGCAAAAGATTCTTGTCCAAGAAATTTTGATTCACCAAAATGAAATGTCAGATAAAATTAGTCTTACTCGACTCAAATCAACTATCTTGCTTACAGCTGATGGAGGTCATGCGATGATTTGTAAAGTTTTTTGACATCAGAAGATTCTTCAAAATTGAGATTCGCCTACCTCAACTCCTAAACCAAAACAGCGACAGTATATTCTACCTTACAGTCAAATCCACAAAAACATGGCCTAATCTATGATGCACCAAGAATCTCGGAAGGTGTATTAAGAAAATAATCCTTAAACAAGTACCAAAATGCCTACTGCAAATGTGCACTCTAGAAAACACAAATAATCAGTGGAAGCCTCTATTGTTGAGTGAAGGTGCCTAGGGATGCACTCTGTGTATTCTGAAGCAGAGTACATTAGTTGTGAACGATAGATCAAGGACAGAGTCTTTACCTGTCAAGACTGATAACACCCAGATCTGAGTTGGGATATCACAAAGCTTCTTTGACAATGTGAGGGAGGATCGCAAAATCTCTCTGGCTTGTACAGTATCATGTAAGGCAAGGGCCAAATGTCCAAGGATTGTCAAAAACTGTGCAATAAGTTGAAGGTTCCCCATGCTATTATGTGCAATCTGCAAACCTTTGGCCAGCCGAGCACTGCATAAAACATCGTTCTTAAATTCCATGCTCAATTTCATACCTATGCCAACAAACCTAAGATATATTTCTATTTTATCCTTAATATATTAATTTTCTTTTTCACTTTCTTTTCCTCAAACATAAAGAAGCCTAACAGAATTTAGATTCTAGAAGGACCCATCATTATTTCATACTTTAATCTGTAGGAATTATGGATTACATGCATACTAAATGATAGTTTTCATTTCCAATATCCACTTCTAGAGCTATTTATGCAACATATAAAGTTTGCCGCAAAATAGAAATATGGCAAGGACTTTCAATGTAAACAAATAGAAAGAGAAGCAAACATAATAGATAGGAAAACACAATGAATCAAATTAGATCCAAATGGTAGTCAAACAGAAAGAGCAGAAATGAAAGCAGAGTGAAAAATCTATTGAACCCACTTAGATCCAAACCATAGTCATGCATCGTCCATGTTTGAAACAAAATAGATCATATGATGAAGTTAACAAGAGCTCAAGCATATGTACCGTGCTTCTTCATACTCATCTTGCCTCATCAATAAAAGACCATAAGCAAAAAGAACACTAGCTTGTTCTCGAACCCCAACAAATGAATCCTTCATTCTATAAATTGGTCCAATCAAATCAAGTGCCTGTATGGGAGGAGTGACATCACAAATGCTGAAGGAAAAACTTTATACAGCTTAAAATGAAGTAATCAGTTATTAAAGGATTATATTCTCAAAGTTTGATGATAAAGGACTCAACCTGTGATGATGATTCAGCATCACCTATGCAAAAGTAAGAGACAGCTGCATAAATTTGGCACATAGCTTGCGTTGATTTGCTCTCTGTCAGCTGAACATTCATAAGACAAACTCAACTACATTCTGTAAATTGAAGATCTTGGGAAACAGAATTGTTAAAAGTAGAGAAAGTCAATTATATTTATGGGGTATTAAGAATATTAATGGAACAGATCACGGAAAACAGCTTTGCTCGCTGTAAGCTAAACATGCACCAAGAATAAATAAAGGAGCAAAGTAAGGAACTTTATCCTTCATATCTCCTATGTCTTTGCATTTCATCATGATAAGAGCGAGAATGTAAACAATAGTACAAAATCCATTCATGATATAGCCTTTTATTTTATATCATGGTATGAGAGCCTTAAGGGTCCGCATTCTTCTCCTCCTCTTGCTATTTTTGGGTATTGTTTATGGTTCTTAAGAACCTTTCTGTTCGTAGCTTTCAGCAGCCCTTACTGCTATCCTTGTAATTTCTATGATGATAATGATTGTGGAACACCTAACAATATACGACCCTCACAGGAATTTGGACATCTCCGTTTGTTTTTTGTTCTTCAATTATCTAACTCAAGTTGGTCTCTTGTTTTGAGGAGTGTCAAAATATGAAAAGTTAATTATATATTTATGCTGTGCTAAAAATATTAATGGAGTAGATCACAGAAAATTCACACCAAAGGTCCCTTGAAAATACTCTCTTTCCCATGAAAATCCTTGAACTTTGATTTATATCACAAAACTCCTTGAATTTTAATTTAATTTTCACAAAAACCATAATTCGGAAATTTCAACTCCATATAGTGATACGTCTTATGTGGCTACTAATATGACATGTGACATGACTGAAAATAGTTAATAATCAATAAAAAAATTTGACATGTGGCAAGACATCAACATCTTAGTGGTCACTTCAATTAACGCAATATATTAGAAAACCTGACTAATAAACTCAATCATTTCACATTATGCATCAAATACAAAGCATGAACATAGATGTACCAATTTTATTTTTTTATTAATTATTAATAATTTCTTTTGTCACATAAAACATCATAACAGTGACCACATAAGACATCTAGCGTATGAAGTTGAAAATTCATAATTTGTGAAAATCAAATAGAAATTTAAGAAGTTTTGTGATACAATTCAAAGTTCAAGGACTTTCATGAGAAATAGAGTATTTTTCAAAGATATTCAATGTAACTAACCCTAGGTCCTGGAGTATATTATTGAATAAATTAAGAGGCAACTTAAGGTACTATTTCCTTTCTATCCCTCTATATGTATTTGCATGCAATTATAAACAAAAGTGAAAGCATTTAAACTACAAGCACAACATCGATAAGAAATGTAGCCTTTTTGTTTGTTATAAAGAATAACACCAAGAGGTATCATTGATACCATCGTGCTCTATGCCTTAACTTGAGATCACCCAACTGCCAAACTGATCAAAAGTTGACGAATTTGTAAGCTGTTTGTGAAAAATCAAACAACATACCTTTGCTGCTTCAAGATAATGAAAAGCTGCTTCAATGTAGCACCCAACAGAATGGGCATATTGCCCCCTTAGCATCTCAATAACACTCTCACAGGCCTGCAAAATTGTCGGAAACCGAAGGAACCAATCTTTCATTTGCACTAGCGCCTGAAAATGAAAAACTGACTTTAGTGAGTCCAAGAAATTACCAAAAACAAATACTTGGGTAAGAGTTGGCAGCCTAAGCACAGGAAAAAAAAAAACAAGAAGAAAGAATTTCAGTGCGGTGCACTACAGTTGGACCATGCATAGGTAATTCCCTTTGCAACCTTTCTCACTCAAAAAGCGCATCACTCACCAACTCATAATAAATTATGCAATGAAGTATTGCAGCAAGATATACAGGCATGTCTCAAATTCCATAAGGACTTGAGTTTGAGTCAATCTTCAACCAACTGCTCCACATGTGGGATATTATAGTCTCCCTTGATGGTAAAATGTCTAATTCAGTATTCTTGACAAGATACAGGAACTGAAATAATTTAAAGTGCAATTTAATGCAACAAAAGCATTTTAGACTTCATATGACATGCATCAAGCAGCGCAGAAGGCATACCACCATCACTTACCTCTTGTGCTTCAACAAATTCAGCCCGTGTGAGCTCCACTGCCACTTTGTTTTCAAGAAACTGCATCAAAAGCATTAAATAGACACCAGCCATCCAAATAGCAGAGTGTCGCAGATCCACTTCTGCTCAAAATAAAAATCCGAGAAACTTTGTGTAAGTGACAGAGAAATTGTTTTGATGGAAATGACATGAAAACCTGAAGCTAACCTCTAACACCATCGGTTATTCCAAGCTTCACTAGCTCCACTGTGAGAAGAAAAAAAGGATACTGTAAGTCTGAATTGCACGTATGAGAAATCCATATTTGGTAGACGTTACAATTAATGATGGACACAATACGTCATGCTTAAGATACAATCTACAATCTAATAATGCTAGTATATAATTAAGTGCTATCCCCAAAAATCAGAAGACAATCTAAAATCTGCAGGTATCTAACCAAAAATCTGATACTAATTAGAATTTAGTCCACGTAGAAAAAAGAAAGGTATATAATTTGGCTTCTGGAATGGATAAAGTAGTAACATCCAGAGCTGTGTGGGGGTGGGGGTATGTGGACAGAAATGTGTCACTTAATGTTAGAGGTAAGACTTGATGCAGATGATTTGACTTCACAGAATACAACCTACTGCAAGGCATGCGAAAGAAAAACAAAGTTATGTTTTAGTACAACAAACCAACCTTGAATAGTTTGCATTCCTGATTGAATGCGCTTAGCACACTCTTTAAAAAGACCTCGCGGACGACCAAATATGACTATCATAAGGTCAACAAGAGCATAAACAGCACTTTTGGGCAACCATTCTCCATCAATAGGAGGTGGTGCCAAGACAAGCTTATCTTCAGTTGCACGTTTTGCATTACCAAAATATGCAGGTTCCAGAGCATGTTCAGAAAATGATGTGGATTCAGTCATATTCATAAGTTGCTGCTGAATTTGGCCATGCTTCAAAGACAATAACGACCTGTCCCTGGTGGGTAGGTCAGGCCTGGAGAGACTTTGATTTAAGGCATTAAGTTCATTATTTAAACGTTGTACTTCACCCATTTTCCGCAAGTCAGCTTTCATAGCTGCATCCAACCTGTCGACATGCTGAGTGGCGTTCTTGTAATCACAGATGCGGAGTTGATAGAAAATGTGAAGGAGCTCATTGTAAAACATCAAACCTAAACTTCGTTCTCTCTTCAAAAAAGAAAATAAGTATCAACTATTAACTTCAAAACATGAAAAACTACACTAGAGCAAATACTAGATAATAAAAATGGAAAAGGCGCTAGAGGGAAAACAAACATACTCTCTCGGGACCCAAGGAATCCCAAAGGTGATCACATCTATGAAGAGCAGACTGAACTAAACTATCATCATGCCATTGCATAAGATGCACATGTAGAACAGAAGTTGCAAAGAACATCTGAAAGTACCATCAAACAAATTTTTATAACAATGAAGCGAGAAGACGTAAGGGTGGCCAAGCACAGGCGGCATAATAATTAATAGGCAAACCTGTAATTCAGGATAACATATTTGAGTAGCACAAGAATACCCAGATTCCAAAGTAGAGATAGCAGAGAGATAATCCCCTTCAATTATCAAAGCGTTAGCCAGCTGAGAACTGAAGTTGCAAGACCATAATCCCACTGATACCCTGTATTCCATTTCCAAACAAGTTAGTTAAGCAGCAGACAGAAATTTGTTTGGAACGAATCTTGTGCAAAAATCGAGATGAACACTTGTACAAAACCACATCAATTTCAGTATGATTTTCATCTCTCTTAGATACCCTTTTCTTCTCGGAATTAAAAAACAAAATTATTAAGCAAGTACAAGTCACTCCAAACACGAGAATTAGCTGCAGACACAAATGAACATAAACACATACTCGGGAAAAGTGGAATTGGTGAGGTCAAGTGCCTTATGAAGAATCTGTTTTTGAGGAGGAATTGCACCCACTAAATGATAACACTGACTCAACAAGCTGTAGGTACGGCATTTCAATTCAAAGCAAGAAGGGATAGTTTTGAGAAGCAACTGAGATCTCTCGAGATGGGATTTAGCTTCATTTACATTATGGGTGTGCTTAAGAAGAAGTGTGGCGATCCGAAGACGGGTTTTGACTTCGATGATGGGTAAAAAAGAGACCTGAGCTTGGCAAATCGCTTCAAGACACTTGACTGCTTTCCCTATTTCTCCTTTCTTCTCTTCATAATCTGCTAAACCCCAGAGCCCTTCCGCCACCGCTTCCATGTCTTATCTAGCTTGCTCGTTTCCTTGCTGTCTCATTTTCTTGGGAGTTGTTTTTCTTTTTCCTCTTTTCTCAGCTCCACCCGGACGAAATCTTATTGCAGTTGGAAAAGGGTAAGAAAATTACCAGGTTCATGTAAGAAAAATATATCCATACCCTTCTACAATTGTACTCGATTCAACCTCCCAACTTTTACTTATTTCAAATTTAATTATTTTAAATTTATTCATCTATAATAAATTTAATCATCAATTTAATAAATATAAATTATGAAATAGATTATTTATTATTTTATTTTAAAATTAAAAATTTTAATAAAATATATAATTTTATGATTTTATATTAATAATTAAATTTAAAAATATTTCATATATTTATAGAATTATAAATATATAAATTACATATTTAAAATTAAATTATTTTCATATAAATTAATAGATGATCTTGAATTTATTAATGAACATGCTAATAAATTTAAATATTTATAATATTATCTAACTTAGAGTCAATTTATTTATTTATGGATTTTATTAAATAAATTTAAATTAAATTAAAATTTGAAATATTATTTTAGTTAATCCATTTATTAATTAAATTAAAAATTTTAACAGAATTATTTCAATTAGTCAAAATTTTCAATTAGTCAAATTTTTAGTAAATTGTTATATATTCTATAATATAGATTTTGGAAATGTCCAAGCAATCAACACATAAATCATTATCATACATTTACTGCTAATATTATTTCTTTTAAAAAAATACCATTTTATTTTTAAAAAAATCAAATCAATGAACAATAGTAAGATTTTATTGACAATTAATCAAATTGAAATTTTCATAAACATTTTGGTGGATTAATTAGGAAATAACTTTTAAATTTGGATGATTGGAGTTTATGAAAGATTTCTAATTTAAAAGTTTATATTTATATCTTTTTATTTTTAAAAAAATTAATTATATTTAATATGATATGTATTTTGTCACATCCCAACAAGGTATACCATGCTCCCGTAGAATAGCTAAGGACTCTCTAAAAGAAAATTATTAACTACCCTACAAGACATGAACCTTTTTTTTTATAATCATGCATATGATACTAGTAATCAATAATAAACTTGCAGAATAAATGAAAGGAACATTTCAAGACACATATGTTACATTTATTGCCTTAAGAAAATAAATACAATGTAAACTTAATCTAAGTCCCTGCCTTCAAAAGACTCTTGCTGAATGGCTGCCTTTGGGATCCGTGTTCTTCACTCAGGTGCTAACCTGCATCCATCAAATGACGAACGCTGAGTATATCACTCAGTGATGTTGTAATCATAGACAAGTAACAATATATAAATAGATGACATAAGCCAAACCTTTTTATCATATCATAAACAAGCGTTACCTGCAATATATATACCTCTGTGCATGTCCGCTATCGGACTATACTGAGGTCACATGCCATTCTTAGTGATCCTATATCATATCATTATCATTATCATTTACAACATAACTCATGCAACATAACTTATATTTCCTATCATATTACACACCATGTCACATATATACCATATCACATATATATCATTTCACATGTGAACATACGACATCCATATCACATAGATATCATAGCACATATTCACGTATGTTCATATATTCATCTCACACATATTCATGCTGTAATGCAATATGGTATATCCAGTGAAGAATCATTTGTATCCATTCATCTTTCTTCACATCAGTATAATGAGGATACCATTATCTTTGGTATACCTCCATTCTGTAACATTCTTTATCACAATCATTAGATGTCTATAATACGTTCATATATGCACATTTGGTGCTTCGTTCATCTTTTCCTTTGCATTTTAATGACATATGAATGATAATGACTGTGCATAAGGATGCATTTATGCTATGCATCTGCCCTCTTGTTTTCCTGTAACCTAACATTTTTTTCTTTCTTTTATGATTGTGCACAATCTCTCTCATACTGGGTCCCTGTATGTACCAGTACTCATCTCCCAAAGGAGGGTATTGAACTATGTGGTTCTGTGAACCCATCATTTTTAACTGTATGTCTCGAGACTCATCTCCCATAGGGAGGGCATTAAACTGTATGATTCCTCAAGGGAATCCATCATCTCTATGACCTAGTATGATACAAGCATATAGCTCTTCTTTTCCTTTCCTCCTTTCTCCCCTCTCTATGCATGCCATAAATGTATCCTTGTGTTACATCCACAATAGACCCTAGGAGATTACGTATAAGTATACGTCTCGTATAGATATGAGTTTAGGGCTAAAGGTGTTTGTATGTGTGTTGATAGTTCATGTCCATGCTATAGTTTGTAAGATTTTATGTACTATTATGCATGGATGGAATTGTGTGCATGTGCTTGAGCATTAAGATGTATGCTAAGTATATATAGGTGCCTAAGATTGTGCATGTGATTATGATATATGTGTATGGAATTATTGAGTTACCCTATGCTATGGATTTAATGGTATAGAAACTTATTTCGTGTGCATAAGGTACATGTGCAATTATGGCGAAACATGCATGAGATGACAATTGCTTGATATGCAAGTTAAAGGTTATGCTTTGTGATTGAACATACATGAAATTCTAATGACTTGTGGTGCCAGTCATATGATGCATTTTGATTGGGCATGCTTGTAGTGCACACTAGGAATTGTGCTTTGTGATATATGTTTAGTGTTTTATCACCTTCTCGAGAAGCATGCCTCATTGGGAAGCGTGCCTTCTCGAGGCGAGACGACGAATGTTGCGATTAAATGTCATTTTTGGTTTGGTGATTGAATTTGGTGGCTTGGCAATTTGATTTGTGTTGTGAGGTTGTTAATTTAGTAGGAGGAATTGG